>JAPYYS010000288.1:0-165328 GCA_030522525.1 Campopleginae sp. 14b
TATAAGTTTATGAGAGTTTTCTGCGAGGAGAGATTTTTAGGAACGACATTTTGTGAATGTGATGATTATGTAACAATTTTTGTGAGAGCATCAGCCATACATTTCTGTGAGTTCAACTTAAGTGAAGAGTTTTACAACAATTTGTCTGACGAGGCCCTGAGACGTCTCAATCAATTCACAAACCCATAATAATGTACGAACTTTTTTTTCACCGGAGTTTGTGCGATTTTTTTGCTTTCTCAATCGCGACCGATGGACTATTCGTTTTTTTTTTACTTATTTTACCAAACAGGGGAGGCTTTTTCCAAAAAACAATAAAACAAAAGCGAGAAAGTTGCGAGAGTGAGAATGGGAGAGAGTGAGAGATGAGAAAACCTTGTGGCATTTAAATACACATTTTATATTTATTTGTATATGATTTCGTTTATTTTTTAAACTCCAAATCGATAGCAATCCTGCCCCCGCATCGCGAACCAGTACCGACCGGTAAATTGAGCGATTTCGACGTTGCTAAACGTTTTTCGCATTTCCTTGCTTCACTAAGGAGAGAATTAAAATAGTAAAAAAAAAAAAGAAACGAAAAAACAACAAGTTCCTCGATAAAAAAAAATCTTTTTGTAAGAATCTTCATGCCGCGATGAGTTTGGCTCGATTACTGCATTGCGACAATTATCCTCATACCGCAGCCCAGAGCTAAGACGATTTTTGACATGAGTGCATTTTATATTGCTCTTCCATTAATCTTCAACGCCTTTTTTTTACCAACGGTAATAATAATAGTAATAAAAATAATAATAATAATAAAAATATGAATAATAATAGGCCATCGAGAATTAAATTCGTACCAGAGGAAACTGAACATTTGTCCGAGAGTGTAAAACCCATCAGGCGATAACCAGAACGTTTTTTTCGAAACTTTGAAATTTCTTCTTCGTCGTCGAAAAAATAAAATTTCTACGATTCATCGTGGGAATGTTTTTAATCGAGATTGGGATTTTGTGGAAATAAAATACTTTTCGGTCGTTATCTCTCTTAATTATAAATTGAAATTTGAATAAAAATAATCATCGCTTCCCCGGCGTTACGACCCAACCAGGTCCCCATAGTCAGAGAGAAAATAATACTAATAACAATAATAGACATGATAAGGAAATTAATAATGCTTGGAAGACAAGGCGACGAGTTTATTGTAAATGACAAGTATGTATATTACCGTGTTGTATATCGAATACCTCAAACTCGATCAATATCAGTATATTGTTATACAAGTGATCGTTTATTAGAAATATGTGCACATAAAGCTTTGGGCTTGAAATAAATATGGAAAAAATGGGATTGATTTTCTTCTCTGAAGAAAATATCGACCCTCCGAACGCTTTCGTTCTTGCACGTCAAAAAAAATTATTTATTGCTGAAAAAAAAATTTTTTTTTTGGCTTTACTAAAACTTTAGGATCCTCGGCACTTTCGATGTTGGATCGAGAGACTGGCATGGACCCAGATCTCGGAAGACGAGAGGAACGAGTCCACCCACGAACAATTCCTTTTTTATCTCGTATGAGTTGATTGAGAAAATCGCAGGCGCCCCCGCGCACAACGAATTTCTTTTTTTTCAGATTCATCGATCTCGAAACGAACATGGAAATGCAGGTATTGTTCTCTTCCCATCAGTCCACCGTGGCTCTGCACGTCGAAGCTGAAAAATTCATTTCCGAACGAAATTTTTTTCTTGGTCATTTTTATTTTTTTTTGGAGGTTCCATTCTTTTTAAATTAAATCGATTTTTAATGGTTGGCCCCACTCTCGTTTTTTTTCAAGGTTCTCTTACACGATTATTAGAGACTAAATTTAATTTCCAAGGGGACTGTGTGTTTGGATCGAAACAAGTGGATCTCAATTCGCGAATCTCAGTGCTACATATATTTTTGCTTCGCCCAAGTACTGTCTGATGGGATAATTCGTACATCCATCATTTTTAGCCAAAATCCGATAAGAAACAATTTTAGATGCGGACTTTCTGGTCTCTCGAGTTATTATTAAATATCCGAAGCATAATTCACGCGAGAGAACTCCTCAAGATACAGTTGGCTCCAAACCATCATGCTGTTTGTTGTATTTTCTATAAATATTAGAGAAATATAATCGTCGAATTTTTTCACTTCATATGGTGCGAGAATTTTCATTGAAATTTTATTCCTCGGTCTACGTCAAGCCGTGGAAGATCGACTGATGCATGCTGGAAAAATGCGGTCCCGTGTAGGCAGACCCTAGATCACTGCTGAGGTAAACAAGGACGAGGTTGATCGGACTAATAAAAAATTCATTATCAAATAAAATTCAAGGCGAAAATTGTCAGACACTAATTAGTCGTCTATTTCGTGAAAAATCGTCAATAAATTTGACAAATCCACTGAGTTAATGAGGCGCCTTTAATTAATTAGAACCGATGATTAAGTCAATTTATTTCGACATATTACTGAAGTAATTGCTCAAATATATGTTGAGTTTTTAAAAGAAGGAAAAAATATGAAAAAAAATCCAAGGAGGTAAAAAAAATCGAGAAAATTGAAAAACGTCGTTTTGTTTTTTCTACCTGATGCGGCAGAACGGAAGTTGAGAAAAAGAGAGAAGAGGCCCTAAGGCCGAGAGTTGTCCCAAGAATTCTTTTCCTTTTTCTCTCTTTATTTTTCAGTCTCGCTACTACCTGACCTTCTCCCATTGTGGAGCGATGTTTTTGGGACCTTGGGCCAGAACCGAGCGTCAGTCACGAGCTTCTTTCACGCATGGAAATGAAAATCAGTGCGAATATGGCCCTGGCCCTTGAATCTCGTCTCGTCATCTCGCTGCAAATATTATTATATTCCTGGGTCCCCATAATCATATTTAGTCATTTATAAAGTTGACTTCGATGCTCAGGATAATGAATGGAAGTGGAAAAGTGGTCCAGATTCATCTGGAAAAATAAATCTTCGTCTTTATATTTAGTTCCTTCAAAAAATTAAAACTATTGGTGCGTTTTTGTGTTTGAAACGTTTCGCAAACCTGGCCGGTACGGAACGGAGTCTCTTAATCTTTTACACACTTTCTCACTCTCGACACAGCATCCGACAAACTTTTCTCTGTCAGTCTATAGGTATATATTGGATATTAAAATATATATATACCGAATATTCTCGTTGTCGTTGGGCAAGGGTGCAAAAGAGGGGGAATATGGTCTTCGTACATAGGAAGGGGCGTCTCGTTCTCAGTCCGGTCTTCTTTCTCTCTCGCTCAGTTTCTTTTGCTCTCGCTCTTAGCTCTCGCGGTACCGGGTGACTCGGAGACCGGACCTCAGAATCCACAGTCTCGTCGAATCCTCGAGTGTGCGTGCGCTCAAAGCGCTCCAGCATTTCTCCGGGTTTGCCTCACTCCGCGATCTCTTCGGGGTGAACAGTGGATTATTTTTTATTCCCTCAGCATCCCGGTCCAGCTCACGAGTGATTTATTTAATTATTTCTTCACTGAGTGCTAACTCGCGCTGTGCGATATTCCGAATATTTTCCGGGTCTCGGCTCGGGAGGCAAATTCTTCTCGCAGTTTTTTTTCCAACAGTGCACACCGGTTTTGTTACCAGCGGGGGTCATCGCGGTCATGGCTGTCAAGGATATCGCGATCGGTGAAGGCACAACCATCCACAGGTACGCTATTCCTTCCATTTTTTTCTCTCTCCGTCCCAATTCTCGTTTCTCCTTTTTTTTTTGAATAAACTCGAACCGATGACCAACGTTTTGGAGGCCAAAAAGTTTTGTAAAAAAAATTGGCAAAAAAATTGCGGACGATTTTTATTGCAAAAATTGACTTTAGACTCGATTCATACCGGAGGATCGATGTGCCATCGATATTTACACGCGAAAACAACTCCACGCTCAATCATA
Source organism: Campopleginae sp. 14b (assembly GCA_030522525.1). Taxonomy (NCBI): domain Eukaryota; kingdom Metazoa; phylum Arthropoda; class Insecta; order Hymenoptera; family Ichneumonidae; species Campopleginae sp. 14b. The sequence goes on from JAPYYS010000288.1 coordinate 3,914, forward strand.
TCTGCTATTCCTTCAATTTTTTTCTCCCTCCGTCTCAATTCTTGTTTCTTTTTGTTTTTTAATAAACTCGAACCGATGGCCATAGTTTTTTTTTCGGGTTTTCGCTCCTGGAGGCCAAAAAGTTTTGTAAAAAAATTGGCAAAAATATTCCGGACGTTTTTTTAAATGAAGGAATCACGAATTGACTCTCGACTCGATTCCTACCGGAGGATCAATGTGCCATCAATATTTCCACGCGGAAACAACTAGCCGCTCAATCATAATTGCATAAATTCGTAGTCGACCTCCGTGACCATGAGATTTACGCACATATGCATTTGAATCGAAGGTCCGCGAGTGGCAATGCGTAGTATTACGTCAATAGAACTGTACAAACGAACATGAACGTATATACATCGATCGCACAGATTGTGATCGTTGTTGTCTCGTTTTTTTTCCAATTCATTTACGTGTCTTTCGATTCATCACGACTCTACAGACTTTTACTCGCGGTTACGCGAGGCGAGAGAACTTTACCAAGATTCAATGCAAATTTGTGTGCTTCGCTGATGTCACACGCGTTCTCGCTCCTATGTTACAACCTTCTTGGCTTATTTTACGATAATATGATCAACGCCAGTTGCGTTTCGAATTATTACCTCCTCTCCACTCACAGCCAAGGTGTAGAGTAACTGCGCGAGAGATAAATTGGGATGCTGCGTGGGCGTTGCACGATCGAATTAATCAATTTTCTCCTCTCGTTCCCTGTAAAAAAAAAAAGAACGGAAACAAACGTTAATTTTTCGTAAAAATGTTGCTCTTCCGCTAAATTTTATGATGCTGGAATTCGCAACGTTAGAAAGCAACGAAAATATTTATTTTTATTGACTATTTATTCAATTTCTAAAATAATCCAAATTTTTCGAGCCATCAAATTTTTTTGAGAGCGAAAACCGATCGTTTCATTATCACAATTAAATTGTTAATTAAAATGAGGAGCTTTGGCGAGGAAAAAAACGAATTTCGTTGCATTCCAACGATGCAAACTTCAAGTTGATACATTTTTTTCGATTTTCTCAACTCGTTTTTCTTAAAAAGTAATCGATCCTTTCTTAACACTGGCTGTTTATAAAAAATGCGATTATTATCGTTGGAGCAAAAAAATGATTGGTTCCCTTGCACAAGTTCGCGATCTGGACGTTTCCATTAACGTGATAATATTCAATATGTGAGTTCGATTAGACTGAGTCACTTTTAGCATTAGCACTCATACGCCCCCATGTGATTTATCTCTCGTACGTGTACGCCGATAACTATGGATTGCGACTATTTTTTAATCCGAACGGCGAGTCCTCATGAAAGCAATTAAATCTGCGACGATAAAAACGATGGAAAACATGTAATAACTATTATTAGTAATGAATTAAGGTCGCGGCAGGATTTTCGGAGCGTTTGAAATTGAAATAAAATTTGTTTGGTACAGCAAGCAAGTCCGACGTTGTTTTTAATGTGAGGAAAGAATAAGGAGTGAGTAATTTGTTTTTGACTCGGTGACTGGGAAACAAGATCCACCGGAGAGTATCGAGTGTCACGCGATTTGAAGTAAAGATTAAAAAACATGATTGAATCTGGTACGAGAGGATTTAATCGATTGTATGTTGGTTCTCATGGTTTTTGCGGTTTCGTCCTGTTCTCCTGCGACGATAATTTATGAATGGGAGATTGCACAGAGAGCCACGCAACCGCGAGATCCGAAGACCAGAAAAAGAGAGAAGACGCGGTCATTGAATTACCGAATGCCTCGCTCCCACGAGTTTCGTCATTTTTATGGGGATTGACGTGACTCTCGAGATACATTGGTTAACAAAAATAAAACAAATCGATTGGGTAGAAAAATGCTTGTGTCACTTTCAAAGCTCGTACCGCGCGCCTCACTGATCCTCGCCGCACGCGCGCACCGCTCTTTCGCGAAATTAACATTGCCACTTGAATTATTCACGCACGTTTTTTGTTACTATACCTGAATACAAATAAACTCAATGTTTGTACTCAAGTCCTTGAAAACATTTCGTTCACTATTCTCTACGATAACGAATTTTTTAACGCCTCTAATTCCTCAAAACGTAAACCTCCTTTTTTCCTTTTATTTATCCCTCAAAATGCATTATCGACCGTCAACATTTTCAATGAATTCTCAAGCACGCTTTTTTCGTGCCAACTCCATATGTTTGCGAAGCTCGACGTTGAGAGATCAACGCTCTCTCGATCTATTATCGTCCTATCTCTCAATTGAAACATATTCCACTCGTCGCCTATACTCTCGTAATTATAAATAATTAAACGACTGATTAAAGTCACAAGCCATATTGCTAAGTTTCCTCCGGTTTTTCTCTCGCTCTTTACTCGCCCTTCTCCGTTTTACTCCTCGTTCAGGTTGTCGCGCATGCAAAACATATGCGTTTTGTAAGAAAACACAACATTTACGACCTCGTTGCGAGCCACGTACGCTCTAAACTAAACGCGATAACAAAAACGTGATGTTTCAATATCTCTCGTACGTGTGTAATACAAATTAGTTGTGAAAAATCCGATTTTTAAACAATCGCTGACCAGCCAAAGATTTTCTAACTCGTTTTTCGACTATAAAAGGAAAACTTTTGAAATTCCAATTATTCATGAAGTTTTTATCGTCTCACTCTGTCTAATCAGAATTTAAACTCATTTTTTCGCTTTTTCAAGTTTTCAAAATCCTTTTCGTGAATTTGGACATTTTTCGACCATAAAATTTGATTTTTTAATTTTCAAAATCATTCCAATCGATTACTGGGGACATTTTACCCCCAAAAAGTATGGTTCCAAGATTAATTTCATGAATTCTTCGGAGGAATACTAATTTTTGAAAAGTACAAGTGCAAATTTGCACCAATGTGGCGAATTCGATTTATAAGCACTGGCTGACCGACGCAAATGTTTTCTAACGCGTTTTTTTAACTATAAAAAGAAAACTTAAGAAATGTCAGTGATTCATGAAAATCTTATCGTCCCACTCTATCTAATCAGATTTTAAACTAATTCATCTCGCTTTTATATTATTTTCCAAATACCTCAACCTTCTACGGCACAAGAGGTGAGATGCACTCGAGGCGGAAGTGAATTCATAAACGGAGTCCTTAAACGGCAGGAAGTCTGAGCCTGTTAGCTCGAGATAAGCTCTTGACTGTTGTAAACTGCACTTGAGCGAGAACGCAGGTGTGTTGAATGTACATAATAAATAAAACGATTCATAAGGTCTCTCCATTCGCGGTTGAGAAAAAATCCTCTCGGCCACGTGCGCATTTTTAAGTAAACTCGTAAAATCTCTCAGCGAATAGTTTCGAGCGTCACGATCAACAAGAAACTTCAATATAATTGAGTGTCTTCCGCTTGGACGAGCGAGTCTCCTGAATGCTCAAGAAAAAGTAAAAATGTTCGGTAAACTCGAAAGATTCAAGGCCACAAAGATCTGAATGTCGAGACTCATGACAAATCTCTCGATTCTGAAATAACGCTCCGATCATCGAGAGCCGATCCCATCGTGTCAATTAATTTTTTAAGTGACGAATCTCCTTCATGACGAAATAGAGTATATATTCATGAAAAATAATAGGAATCGGTATCTGTTTGCTTAGCCACATGCTAATTGATGTGAATTATCGTAGAGAGTGGCACTTGGCTAAGCGTAAAAAGTGATATTCTCAGGAAAATAATAAGAAAAAGCGAGTTACGTGAACGAGAAGTGGACGACGTCTTTGGTGAAGCAGCCGCGCACGAGAGTTTCGTTGTTACACAATCGTTTCTCGAATGCGCTTGTACAGTTAACTTATGAGGCGAGTGGTCTTCGCCTTAAGAGCATATGTGCACTCCGCTGGACTCCTCGTTCGACATTGATAGCTCCAACCTCAAGTTAAATTACTTTTTACCTACTTTTGCCTTCTCCGGCAATCTCATGAGTGCTGTTTGCACTTAACCTATCATTGCTTTTTCCTCGGCTATGCGACGTCATGCAAGGACGATAAAAAATCGTTTTTCGAGCTCTGCATCATCGTAGACACTGGACGATGACGTTCCTCGTGTTTCCATCGTCGAAAACTTGCTCAACCAGGATTTTTCATGTTTCACAATTCCCACTGAAAAGACATAAAAACAAAACGAATCAATCATTTTTTCAAAATTAAAAATTTAAAAAATTAATTTAGAGAAAAATTAAAAATTTTCAAGCTGATTTTGTTTTTTTACAGGTGAGTTACGATCTTAAAACATAATATCCAGTGTTGTTATGATAGCGCATGACCTTTTTCGATTTAAATTGAAAATAATTTTTTTTTCAATTTTAAAAATATTGGGAATTTATTTGTCGGAATATTTACCCAAGAAATTGACAATTTAAATAAAAATGCAATTCAAGAAAAAAGTAGTAAATTGATGAATCACTGCGATCGCAATTTCTTAGAATTCAATCTCGGGAATCCAGAGAGACTCCATGAGATAGTGATCTCGTGTTTCGTTTGATTTTCTTCTTCGCAATTGCAGGCGATTCGCGAGCAGTGACAGGAGAGCCCGAGACGAGGAAAAGTAGTTTGGGAGTGGTTCGTTCTTTAGAGCTCCGATAAATCCGAGCAAAACTGTTGACTCGTATTTTAGTGGGATTTTCATAATACGATGTGGTTTTTAAAATATTCTTAATTGTCGCGGAGGATAATTATGCGTGGACGACGAAGGCGCTAATTACTAGGTCGTTAAATGGTGCTCAACGTTGGGAGTGATCGTGAAGGAGGAAAATATGAGAGAAAGATTTATTATGACGTGCCATATTTCTTGCTATCAGCGATAGTTATCCGGAGTCGATGAACGGAAAAAATTCAGTTACTACCTGCAGTACGCCCGAAGGGGGTCAACTATGTTTATAAATAATAGTTACAGATTATTTGTACGTGGCACACGGGCTTGGAAAAGCATCTATTGGAAAGAGCGTGGGTGGAGAATGTATCTCGAATATCTATATCGATAAAAAGAATTACAAGGCCCACGTGTGAGCAGAAAAAGGGGCCCACACACTCGTTCACCTCTTTATATTTCGCACACGGTCACCTTCGATATCGAGATGTTGAGCTTCATTAATTTATTATTATTTCCACCATTATTATTAAACTAAGAGCGCCTTCGCGCGGCAGTAAATATACTTTACGAGAGAAAATATAAACACCCACGCAATACACACGCCTTTGCGTTTGGTTCCGTTGCATCAGTTCCTCGACCGACATTACGACAGTGAAAATTTTCACCGCGTCGTTTATCTTTCTCTTCATTATTTCCATATCGCCTCGATCAATCTTTTACACATTTTTTCATCACTTTCAACACCCTCGTCTTTTTAACCCGTCATCACGTTTGAGGTCACGCACTCACTACGTTGAGGCAAATTTGCACTTGGACTTTTCAAAATTTGTGTTTTTTCGATGAATGCATAAAATTAATCTTAGTACCATACTTTTTCGGGGTAAAATATCCCGAGTAATCGATTGCAGTGATTTTAAAAGTTGAAAAATAAAATTTTATCGTCGAAAAATGGCCAAATTGAAAAATAAAATTTTGCAAACCTGTTACACTTGAAATTTCGTGTGTGCAAATTTGCACGAGTGTAGCGTCTGCGGGTTAAAGGCGATCCATCATTGCGATGACCTCCTGCAAGAGAAACCTTAAGATTCTCATCGCTTTTTCTGGATTAGTGTCCGAAGATTAATGGGGTCGTTGTTCGTCGAGGAGACGAATGTTTCTAGTCAAAGTCAAAACCGCCTCAGACAATAGTGAACCTCACTAAATTTAGACGAAACCCCCAGGGTGCATCGTAACGAGATTCTCCTCTATTTTCCTCTCTCTCTCTCTCTCTGCCTCCTCGGATTTTCTGCAAGTCTTTATTTTGTTTGACTCTCCGGTTCTAATGTCCACGACGATTTGCTCGTAGGAAACCTGAAAAAAATAACGAGTTTCACTGGCTAAAACATTTTTTTCTTTCGCTGAGTGTCTCCTCGAATTTGAAACTCATATTTTGACGAGTTTTATTTTTGTACACTAATTCATAATAATGCTGCGTGCTCCAGCCTTGACGACCAAGCGATTTTTAACTTGCCCTTGCGCCCCCGCAACATTCAAATTGATGAGACGTATTCCGGGAGAGGGAAAGAGCACCAAGGAAAAAAAAAAGAGTCATCTTCTGCCTCGGCGGTCTTGAGCTCCGCTCAAAGAAACTCGACGTTCTGAGGATTCAAAAAAATTACGTTTTTTTTCTCTCTGCTTTTTTGGACTCGTGGAAAAATTGTCGTTTATTTGCTCACTTGTTTCTCAAGATACTTCCTACCAGGCTTGAATATTCACGCCTCTCGCTCCCTTTTTTTCTTTACCTCCAACTTTCATTTTGTTTTCACACTATTTTCGTCCACGTTTAAGAAATCTTCACAGTCACGTACGGGCTACTCGGAAAGCAGGGGATGAGAGACACACGTTGTGTGAAAATATACAGGGGCGACAGGAAAACCTGAGTGTCGTATATTTTAGCCTCCAAGTTTTTTTAACGCTTTTTATTCGATTTTTTCCATTCAGATTGAATTTTTTAGTGGAAAATATATTTTTCGTTCAATTTCCGGAAGTAAGAAGGTTGGAAACATACGACAATATGATAAGAATTTGAAAAAGCTTTGTGATAATATTCTTCAGCATCAAATACGATGACACAAATTTTTTTTTTTGGAAAGAAAAAAAAAAATTCTCAATTTTCACATTTTTTGTTAAATCATTTTTTTTTTATTTTGATAGTTCGAGTAGATACCTCCAATAAGTGCATATTGGGTCAATCTGACCCGAGCCATTTTTTAATCGTTGCATTCCGATGAAAATGCATTTTTTGGCTTTTTTTTTACAGAAATGTTTTTTATAGTAAATTATTCATATTTTATGACGCTGAATTTATTTTTCGCAGAAAAAATTCGAAAAAATGCGTCAAAAATTATTTAGAAGAAAAATCTTGAAGAATTTGTATTTAAATATTTAATGCTAAAGAGTATGCTCACGGAATTTCATGAAATTCTAATAATTTCGAATTTTCCTACACTTTTGACATGGCAACATTGTTGTTGGTAGTCACGATCGTTAATTCGTGGGATAAACATATTCTGGCTGTTTTTATCATTAGTTCAAACAGGTGAGCTTCGTATCAGTGTTTTTCTTTCACTGGTTTGTTGCTTCGTCACAGAAACTTGCGATAATCCCTTATCTCGCGAGGTATTCTTATCTATGAGTTACGAATTAAATTCTATCGATCTGACGTTTCATATCGCGAGCTTCACCATTCCTACGAGCATTAAATTTTTGTAATATCAACTGTTTCTCTTAATCATCACGCCTCCTTCGTTTATAATTATTTAACAAATCTTTTCGTTGCTAAACGCGCACGTAATCGAATTTTTACTCGTGCTCCGTGTCGATTTTCATTGTGGGAACAGTGACACACAAGTCTGGATGGCAACTCATGAGTGAAAGATCGTTTTACTTTCCATTTTTAACGACCTCGTTCAACCTCATATGTCTCTTGGCCGTACACGTGAGCTCTCCTTGTTACTTCTTGTTATAAGCTTTTGTCGGCATCGACAATATGGACCTTTGATCTCTTTTCAGAGTATTTCAATAGCCAACAATATGGTGACACGAATTTGTAAAAAAAAATCATTTTTCTTTGAATTTTCTTTGTGGCGTTGAAAATATTACGAATGCAGAATTTTTATCTGAACGAAATTTGATTTTTTAATATTTTTTTTCGGTTTTTCCGGCGAAAAATTCGTGAGATTTGAAGAAAAAAAACGTCGTTACCCACAAATTAGAAGATTCCACTCGCAGGGTGAAGAGCAATTAGGAAATCAACCCCACGAAGTGAAGAAGCAAATTGGTCGTGAAGAACCTGCAAGTGGAAAAAATAAAGAAATAAAAATACACAGCGAGGATCTCGAAATGCGGAAGGAGAAAAAAATATTGGAGATAAATAGAGCTAGAAGCACGAGCAGCATGCTCTCTTTCTCTCGATGAGTACACGGAGCAAGCAAAAGCGTTGCACCGCGCGTCGTCAGACCAGAAATCCGGGCACTACGAAATTAGACATTCGTTCTCGTGAGTGCGAGTGTCATAGCATCGAAAATACGACCTTTTCGAATCGTTAAAGACAAACTCCGAAGGAGAGAAAAATCTAAAACCGTATACAAACGACAAAAAATTATAAAAAAATTTAAAAAATCAATTTTTTTTTTTTAATTCGAACCATTTTCTATATCGATCGTTGATTTTAAAAAATGCAAATTTCTCCAACGAGAAACATTCGTAATTTCGCTACTTTTTATAATTTAATGAATTCCTTTGGTAAATGTTTCAGAAAAATCATGTAGTGTCGATTGGATGAGCGTAAAGAAGAGACTTGAACGTTGAACTTGGAAAAATGGCCTTGACGATATCCTCGCCCCGCGTTTTCAACGGAAACGGTGAGTTGTCGTGAATAATTTTGGAAAAAAAATCCGGAAAACGAGGGGAAATTTTTTTAATTTCAAAATAATTGTGACTCGACGCGAAAAATCGGACAAAAAATTGATACTTTTGGGATAAAATAGTCCGCCAAGTTGACGCACAAAACGTCAAGCCGCGTGTGTTTTCGTGAAATTTCGAGGGAAATAACGAGTGAGATTTAGGTGAAGAGGAACGGAAGAGTCGAAAGGATAAGTCAACTAGGAAAATGAGTGGTTGGCATGGACGCGTAAAATGTACACAAGTGTTTCATCTCGGCTAACGAACTTTCAAAAAAAAAAAAAAAAAAAAAAACAAGAAAAAGGAGAGAAATAAGACAGAGAGATGGAGATTATTATTACCCGAAAACTCCTGGATGCTCGCCAATGGTTACGGCATATTTTGCTTTTATAACCCTCGTGTGGATCTCCTGGTCGTTAACCTCGCCACTGAACAATCCCGTTTATGTTCTTCGCCTTACTTTGTAACAGCTCATTAAAGGACCCTTACCTGAAATTCAAAAAAAAAAAATTTTGATTTATCATCCCTCAACTTTTTGGTCCGAAGAATTCATTTTTCTAACGCAGTGTTAAAAAGGATGACGTGTTATTCGTGAGTCACAAAAGGAACTGAACTCTTTAGCTTTTTTGATCATCGAAGAATTGATTACGATTTCTATTTTGTATTGTCGAAATTATGCGACAACTCATTTGCCGGGTCGATAATATTGTCGAGGCAATAATATTAATTTTCAGAACAAATTTAATATTATTTATTAATAATCTAACATTTGGAAAAATTCCAATAACCTTTCCCAATTCATCACTTTTTATTAAGTTAGTAAATTAATATAATAATGATTATTATAAAAATAAAAATAATAAAAAATATTGAAAAAAAGGAAATTAAATGAAATTGAAAAAATGAAATAAAAAAAAATCCTCCATTTATTTATTGGAATGATAAATAATTTATGTTAATTAAATTGTTTCTTTATCATCGTGACAAAAAATGATTCCTGCAATCTTATCAATACATAAATTTCTAATATTTATTAATTTACTAATATTTATTAATAAATAATTCCAGGCCGCAATATATTTTTTTGCATTTTTTCCAAATTTTTATCCTGAAAATTGGAGTTTTTGGTTATCATCAAATGCGCGCGTGATTCTCCCGTTAATTGAGTATCGCTGGAACGTATTAATTGTACGAATTAACAAAAATATATGTGACGAACATTTATTGCTTGATTTTTAGTGGGAAAGCAGGGTTCGCAGTCGGACTCGACAGGTTCGAAATGTGTGTGTTGTCCTTACGGTTACCACATAGATTTGGATTTCGTGCGTTACTGCGAAGCAGTTGCCGCGGACACTACGAGCGACAATAAATCGACGATCGAGAGGCGAAAGAAAAGGGAACGACGACGACAATGTCAGTCGATGGAAATTCTTCTCGGATTGGTGAGTCTCGTGGTGGAGAAACTTGAGGATTACTCAATATTTTCGATTAATTGATATTCATGAATTTTTAAGGTGGATCCAGTTTTGGAAGGACTGGAGAACCCGACGCCGGAAATAGCTCAGGATAATATAACCGGTAACGGTATAACGACCTTACCACGATCGTGCCATACGAGACCGTCGAATATCCAACACACACCGGCCCTCGATCTGAGCGATGTCGTTGGCGATTTCGAGGCGACCCTTCGTCGTCTTTCCAAACCGTCAAAATCCTTCGAACGAAAAATTCACCACGAAGTTGGTGAGTCTGTAACCCAAAGAAATTCTATTAATTTCATGAATGCCTCGTAAAAACATTCCTTTCATTTCCACAAAGACGATCATTAGTTTTTTTTCGTAAGCACCATTTATTGTTACGCGTGTTTGCTCTCTTCGCCCTGAATCCTAAATTTATTTTCTCCCGTCACCGATCGATTCACTTGGATTAACGCGTTGGAGATGTTCAGTGAATTTCTCGAAAAAGTAGATCTCATCGAGAAGAAACAATAATAAATAAAAAAATTTTAATAAAAAATACATACGGAAACTTCTATCGCACGATCTTGCCTAAAAATTCCACTGGCGAATAATTAATATCCGAAATTTTATTGACTTCCTAATTTGGGATGAATGCCCTGTCGTAAAAATTGGATTATTTTTTTATTTACGACTCGACTAACACGTGTCACGTTTTTTATTAATAATTCGAAGCAAATTTTGCATAATCATTCGTTTTCTTAACTATTTCTGAAACGTGCTCATGTCAATCCGAAATTTAAAAATTCGTGTTCTCGGAACACGTGGAGGTTGAAAAGAATTTCATCAGAATGAAGAAAAAAAATGTTTCGTTATAGTCTCGATCGAGGAACAATGTCTAGATCAAATGGATCCGTCTCAGGGTCTCTGCCTCGCGAAAGGAGAGAGTAATTCAATTCTCAGAGCAGTCAGCAAATCCCACAGAGTCAGGTTAATGGTGTCTTTTTCTATTTCTCAAGATATTAAGTAATTCGTTCTAAAAGATGAGATTAAAAACGATCAACGATCGTATTTTCTTTCGATTATGTGGGATCGAGATTTCTACGAATCGAAATTATTCCCATGGGAATTAACGAAGACTCTACATGTGAGATTCACTTTATCAGCAAATTAACGAGAATCCCTTTGATTTCGACACTCTCGCGAAGTCGAGGAAGAAATAATGAGATTAAATTGGAAAAAACATCCTTGACGACTTCCCGCTTCACACGAGACAAGAATCGCAACGAGAAATGCCGTGCGATCTCGCTCCTTCCCTCATTTTTCTCTTCTCCTCTCTCTTCGTAATAAGCACATATGTTAAATTTGTGGGATATTTAATTAACTCATTAAATGAACCGTTCGCTCGATTCCTCCTCGCGCTCTCGACTTGATCGCGGGGAACAAACTGCTTAATTATCTTTCGTAATGCGTTACCCCGGAAATACGAATTTTCGAAAAGAAGATTGATCGACTTCCGAATAGCTGTTACCTCCGATTTGGCTCAAATTTGGTAGGGACCGTCTTTTCGTCAATGCGGGAGAGAGTGCAAAGGATTTTTCGCGCTTTTTGATATTTTTCGAGAAATCGAATTTTTTAAATTTTGCCATTTTTTTTATTATTTTCGACGAGGTGTTGGCTCGGTTTTGGCTCAAATTTGGTACAGACCTCTGTCCGAGTACTCCCACGCATTTTTGTGTCAAATTTGAGCCAAAAACGAGCCGACAGTTCTCCAGAAATGATAAACAAAAATTTTTATTTAAAATTTTCAAAAAACGATGTCCTGAAAAAGATTGGGATGACTCTGAAGTGAGCCCGAGAAGATTTATCGACGAAGCAAGGTGAAAAGATTATTTTCAATGATCGATGAAGAAATTTGAAGCAACGAATTCTTGCACGTACTGAAAAACATTTGATGCTCATGGAAAGGAGTTGTTGGCAGGTTTCATCGAAAGCCACGAGGGAATCGCCAGTGCGTGGCTGGAACCACCTGCTTCCGCTTGTTCAACGTCCCTGCATATCGTTTCTCTCTTTCTCTCTTTTTCCAAAACAAGGGTGTCGCGAGAGCACCAAGCCAAACCCTCGAAAAATAAAAGTTCCACCCACTAATTTGCTTCTGAACGATTCACGTGTGTTCAACTGTCCCTTGAAATCGCTCGGGGCGATCGCACCTGTTCCACGACTCCAACCATTCACATTTCAATTGAAAATCCTTTCCGCCTGCTCCGCATCCCGATCTGCCGCCCTGTCGACAATAAAGAACGCTCCAATTATTACTTGCAATTAAAATCGATGATTCGATCGCGCTACCGATCGTATTATTTGCTTCTCTACAGAACGTTCTAATTAGCCAAGCGTTGGAAATAAAAGTACGAGTGTGGCGAAGCTTCTCCGAGGCAAATGTTACAAGACACTGTAAATCGTGGGACGGTCACGGGAAATAATTTTTCAGCCCACAGCAAGGATGTAAGGCAACCGTGCCACGAGACACGAAACTCCCAACCGCAAAACCGTTGTTGCGAATTTACTCTCTCCCTGCTTCCACCGGACGAATAAAAACATGATTATTCCTTTTTTCCAAATTTGACCGTTGAATTTTACACCGGGAATGAAATTTTGTCAAAAAACGTCGATATTTCGTTGAATACGTCCAACTCAATATTTTTTTGTTCATTTCAAAATTTTCGTTATTTCGACAATATTTTCCATTTCTAACGCAACTGTCAGCGAAATTTACGATTGGAATGACAAAAGTTGACTTTTCCAAGAGACTTTCCACAATATTTCTCGCTGCAATGACCAAATTTTGTGATTTTCCAAAAAAAAAAACGTTTAGTCGAACGTTTTTAACAAAATATCCATTTTTTCCAACAAATTTTTCATTTAAGCGTATCTTTTCAAACGTAACGTTCTAAAATGCTCCACGAGTATAGTAAATTTTGATAGAGTGTGCGCGGAAGAAATTTTCCATTAACTGGGCCACATGTGATAATACAAAAATAGCAAATTCGTCCACAATATTATTCACACAGGTCTTCTTTCGCGAGCGACTAGGAGGCGTCATTAATTATAGCATCTTGTCTCTTTTATCTACATGGAAGAGTTGAGCGTGTGTGAGATCTCGTTTTGTTGCCAGAATTTGTAATGATCGTAACAATATCGAGATCGACGAGAACGGAGGCGATTTTAGGATCAACCTTGCCAAGACGAGAGATGGCCACATATGGCGTTTGCCTCAAAGTTGCACCTGTCTCTCGATCGTGTGCTCTCGCAACTGGCACTATTCTAGAAACCGGCTAAGCAGAGGCCAAGAATTATGGGGACAGAATTCGAGCTGAAAAAAAAATGGAAAAAAAATATTGTGAGTCGTTTCAATTTGCAGAAATAAACTTGATGACGTTCATTTTGTTATTTCATAAGAATCGACCTTCGGATTGAAAAATCAAAATGAAAATAAATCAATTTTTGAGCAACCGAGCACCAAGGATCTTCTTCTTCGGTTTAATATTAAAAATATGCCGCGGGCATATGTATATCGAACCTTTGTTGAAGCGCGAGGGCATTTCTTGAGCTCCCCCTCTCCCATGGTGGTTCACCTCGATGAAGTCGCTCGGTAGTTTTGCCGGTCTGCGCGGCACAGTCAAACGTTACTGCTCGTGAGTAAAACAGCACTTCCTTCCTCGGGCGCTCTCGAAGAACCCTGTGCAAACGGAACAATTGTAAAAACAAACAAAACCAAGTGGAGCTAGACAATGAAAAGTTACGAAAATGTGACCAACGCATTTCGACTCGATAAACACACGCGATTATCGATTAAACACACGAGGAAATATAATAACTGCCAAATAAAACAAACAAAAGTCTGAATGAACGAGTGACAAGTTTTCAAGTTCCATTTCAAGTTCCTGCCCAACAATTTAATCTCATTTATTTTATTTCCATCTTTTTATCGTCATCAGTAAATTATTTAATTTTGTGATTTTTTTCCACGATTTTATTTATTCAACAATGGGGGTAAAAAAATTCATAATGAAGCGGTTGCCCTTCTGCAAAATTAAACTAAAAAGGAAATATCGTGAGTGTTTTATAATTAATTATTTTCATTCGATTTATAAATTTTATATATATTTTTAAATACACTTTTGTTTTTGAATAAAAATTTCATGATTTTATTAATTTTTTTATCAGTTTAATAAATAAATAAATTTTAAATATCCAAATTTATCGACTCCATGATATTTTGTTGGGGAAAAAAATGTCGAGGAATTAAAAATTGTAATGTAAAGCACGAGAAGAGCCAAAAATGTTTTCCGATCAAGTAAACATGCGAAACGCTGTTGCCAATGAGTACAGAGACAAGGCGAGTGATAAGAGAGAACTCTCGTGATAGCTCATCGTTCCAATAGCCTCGAAACGAAACAAAATTGGCAAGCTCATAGATTATTCTTCGAATTTCTAATAAGCAGAAAAAAAGCGACGAAAAATTGGTCGAGTGTCTGGTCTTTTCATCTCAAGTCACTCTGCTTTTGTTAATTGATTACGAGGCTTAAGAACCGAGTGACAAAGGTAGAAACACTTGTCCGGATGATGCATATTGCTCTCGTTATCCCATCAACTTTAAACGCGAGAGGGCAAAGTTAACGTACCGAGCACAAGACGTTTTTTGCGTTATCAAAAGTCAAACAAACGAGAATTCATGATTGAACTACCGCGTTGGCCTTTCTAGTCAGAGATACAAAAACTCGACAATTCTCACTCCATACACTCAACAACTATTAGCGCATTTCCCACAGGATTATGTTAATTTTAATTGACGTTGATGATTATTCAAATTAAGAGAAATCCAGATTTTAATTGGCTGCGAAAAAAAGATCCGGGGAAAGAATAATAATTAATCGAAAATGTTGACTATTGCGGACAAATTATTGGCTCTCTAGCTCACTGAATTCTTCGCCGATTGATATTCCGAGCGATCACAATTTCTATTAATTCTTAATTAATTTTATCAATTAAAAATAATTGGAAAAAAAATTAAAAATTTCATTAATTTGTAATTTTTTTTTTTTTTTTCAAATTTTACAAAATTATCGAGTGTTGTGTAACGAAAACGATACGATCGCTTTGGGATTGCTCAGTGGCATGCGATTGCCTCAATAACAAAGCTCGTTTATCACCCAAAAAGTGTAAATAACAATTTTTATTATCGATCACATTGACGACTCGTAAAAGAGAAATCAGACGCAGTATCCATTATCGTCCAATTATCAGATTTGACGTACACACTCATTATTATTATTATTATTTATTTCAAACGTAAATATTCATTTTCTGGTAGATAGGACGAGCCCTCATGCCATGGGAGCCTCCATCAATTCATTTTCTCGCTAATAATCGAAAGAATGAGCAAAAGCAAACAATGGAAAAAAATGTAGCTGTGAAAATGGCGGTTTTTTTTCTTCTTTATAACGGTTTGCGATTCTACGCAGTATCACACGCAACCGCTATTCCCTGCTTGTACAATAACTATAGTAAAATCTTCTGCACCCTCATTATGCAACCGTTAATAATTACACAAAACAATTATTTTCCATACCAGAGTAAATGCATCGTAACGAACCGCGCTCACACACAAAGCCATTTTCATCCTTGAACCTATCCCTCGTTAGTCCCGATTATGCTTAATAACGCTTGATCTGAAATGAAAAGTTTCTACGAGTATGCAAAGATTATAAATCGTTTTTATTGTTCCCATTTTTCCGGAGCCACGGAATTAATCGTTTGCCTAAATACTTGAGAGTTGAGCTTATCGATTTACGATCTACGTTTATTTCCATAGATGGGATTAACCCGCCGGCGAGTATTCAGATCAATCAGCACACGGAGTTGGCCGCAGACTTTGACAATGCCAGTATCGGCAGCGGAAATTCGAACCTCAGCACGGGTGCTCTCCAGGTATGTTTTCAAATGATAATTTGGAACCTCACGTGCTGATTTGTCAAGGATTTTCAAAAAATTCCACATTTTTTATGATTTTTTTGAAAATATTTTCAATTTATTGATGGAACGCCTTGCAGAGCATTCGCGAACAAATGGCGGTATCGTTGGAAAGGATGAGAGAGCTGGAAGAGCAAGTAAAAGCGATACCAATGTTGCAGGTAAATATGATTGACGATGAATTGAAAAAAAGTAGCAATTATTATTCGAAATGGAAATCGTGGTCTAGAAAAAAAAATGAGAAAAGATAGCAAAGGAAAATGAATGAATAGTTGATGAATTAGAAATTGGAGAAACATAAAAGAGGCGAAAGAACGTTAGAAATTTAATCGCTTGGCTAGCGAGCTGGAACAAGTGGATGTAGCGGTAAAACCGATCGAGCCTGAGTCAGTGAGTTCGTCCTCACAAAGCTTCTCAAAATAATTCAGGTACGAAGAGTTTTGTTCGGCTGTGGCCGAAGCTTGACGAAGTTTCTCGAACCAGTAGAAAAGTAAACAGATCGTTTATAAATTCCTTGCCAAGGGGCGTTACTTTATTGCCGAAAATGTATTGAGACTCATTGGTCAATTGGCTGGTGGAAAACCTTCCGAGTACCTGAGGGCCGGCACGTGTTCAGAAATTTTCGAGGCTCCTTTGACGCTCGGTTTTCCCTTTTGCCCCAGTACACGATTCACTTCGAAACATAAAACGTCGAGAAACTCACGAAAATCATCCTCCAAAATAAACGGACCGACTGCAACGAAAAACAACAATTTCTCTCGGCGTTTTTTCAACGACATGCTTAAAAATGCGAATTTTTACTCGCCAGGTTCAAGTTTCGGTGTTAAAAGAGGAAAAACGTAATTTACAACGTCAAGTCGAGGAGCTCAACGAATCGAAAATAAACAACGAAGATTCATCGATATTTCGTCGCAATTCGTTTTCACTTAAACGGAAAAATAACAATGAGAATACTCCAAAGATTCCTGCAGTCTCGACACGAGATATGGGCATAATGTGCGGTGTCATGACCAGAGACGTTGGAATATCCCATCAGCAGGTAATTAACGAATTTTCTTATGGAAAAAAAATCGTCCCCGGTGGAAAAAAATTTTTTTTTGGGCAATTTCTACGCCTGAAAATTGCCTTATAAATATGTTCACACTCTATTTCCTCATTACGAAATGTATTTTTGCAAAGAACGAGGTTAGAGCACGAGCATTGTATAAGTCAGTTATTTCTAAGCGTGTGTTGCATCCTGTATGGGTTTGGAACAATAAAAGAGCACTTGAGGGAGCTCGACTTTCACCGGAGCCTTTAACATTTGTAGAATTTCCTCCCACGCACGTGGATCACTTATAAAAAGGGCAACTTTCTTTTTTTCAACGTTTTTTTATTCCCGATTGGCTATTGCAGGTGAGAACTCGGGATGTTGGAATGATAACGAGTACACCTTTGGCACGAGGCGTGGGAATGAAAGATCGAACGAGCCTGAACGAGTCGAGCTTGGGTAGCGAAGATCTAACGAATTATTTGGACATTACATCAAAGCCGAGAACAACCAGTCGATACGAGCTGGAGGATATGCGAATAGAGCGTATGATGCCGTGCTATCCAAAAGGCCCGGTCAGTTTGGCGAGTTTGAACAGAATGGGATCGCCCAATACGAAACGAAAAAATGTACAAAATCTGAGACAAAGTCCAATCAAGTGTGAAACGATATTACCGGATGTTTGTTCGTACAAAGATCGCTCGGAATGGACGTACGAGTCGAGGAGAGACAGCAGCACAAATACCGACGAATCTAGTCGAACGAGTTTCCAACGTAGTGCTCTGAGGATCGACGAGATTTTACCAAGACCGGAAGAAGTCCAGGCGACTGTTGCAAAGTCAGAAACGAGAAATATCGGGACGGAGACGATTCTCCGTATGCGGGACATTCACAGTCCGGGTGACATCGCGAAAATAGTCGAGGATGCATTGAGAATTTATCAGGAGAGTTTTCAAAAGGAAAAGGCATCGAAACACACGCAATGCGTACCGGAAGTGACGAAATTACCGGAGAAAAAGGATCAGCAAGTGCAAGTCTCGGAGGCTTTCAAAATGAAGAAAAACGTCGGCACTACGTGCAAGCCAAGAACGATGGAAGTGGGAACTGACGTAGGTCCACTTCCTGGAACAAGAACAATTGCCACCGGCCCTGATCCCGTCGCCACCACTAACGTCATTTCTCTCAATTCCATGAATTCCCTTCGAAGCCATTCGTTCAATTACGGCGACACGAGACCCAAGAGAAAAACAACGAAAAGCGTTGCTTCGTTGACCGAAGATCTTATCAAAACCACGGCAAGAAGCACCGAGACAACTGACCTTCAACCCAAAAAACGCGACTTCGGTACTTCCCCATTCAAGAAAATATTCGTCGACGTATCCGTAGGCGATTCTCTCAAACCACACATCGCCATTTCCTGCGCTGCCAACTATTGCGACAATTGTAAAGAAACTATAAAAAATCTGGCCAAACAAATGTCCAATAGCTCGGAAATTCACTGCAACAATCAAAACTCCCCTATCGTTTCGAGAATCCCTAGACCCTCGCACATCAACCTCGCCAACCCTGACCATCGGAGACAATTCAAGAGACAGGACACTTACACCAAAATACCTGCTTCCGGAGTCATCAGACACGACACCGACAACCGCGATCACTACGAAACGAATAATCGGTAAGAATTTCATTTTTATTTCTTCATTAGAGAGTAGCATTTTTTTTCTTCCAGTTTTCAATGTAAATGTCCTTAAAATGTCCCCAAATGTCGTCGTGGGTGTATGTTATTGGACTGTGAAATTCAAACGCTCATAACTCGAGACCGGTTTGAGCTAAAGAGTTCCCGTTTCGCACAGATGTTAATCCATACGAGCTCTTCATTCTTTAATAATTTTGTTAGAATCGCTAGAAAAATCCGAATTCTACAGCATTTCAAAATTTTCAAAAAAACCTCTCGAGGCTCTAATTTCCGCAATTTTTCGGATTTATGGCTAATTGTTTTTTTATCGATAGAGTATCATAATAGGAAGGTTGGTATTGAATTTGGGGAATATCGGTCGAACGGTTTAAATTTCATGATTTTTCGAATTTTACGAAAATGTGAGATTTTTGAAAAATTGTCTAACCGCATTAATTTCTGTAAATTTTCTAAAATATTGTGTACAAGTTGGTCCTCCATCTTTACTTTCTAAAAAAGTTGTCAAAAGCACTGTTTTTTTCTGCCAAGGGAATTTTCGCGAAATATTTTCCTCCGGCCCTTCGGAACGAAAAAACTCAAAGTCTCGCGGTTCTTTTCGCCTGACCGACGAAGCTCTCTGGCCGCAGTCGGTGAAAAACAGGGGAGCATGCGCGAACGACAGCTGCACGATATAGAATTCTATAGAATCGTGCGAGTGTGTGAGTTTATTCGCGTGCACCTGGTACTCCGCGTTGATAGTTTGCTCCATAAAAATCCAGTGTAGAAAATTCACGGAACGTAGTTGTACACGCGCATGTTCAATCTCTGCAAATTCCATCTTATTGTCGTTGATTTTGCTGTTCACTTTTGACGTATTTGCGAGTTAATAATATCGCAGCTTCCTCGGCAATCGCAAAGGTTCTGGTGTTCGTGATTATTCCCATTCGCCTCGGCGTTTTTTTCAACACTTTTCTCGTGGCTTTTCTCAACGACAATCAAAACCAATTGACATGGTCAATGGTTGAAAATCACCGTTGACGTACATACGTTTCAGCTCGATCGATGCTTCAGCAGCAACAATTCAACTGTCGTATCTCCAATGGAACGGAAATCATCAGAATCGAATCATCCCGTTTCTCTGGCGAAGGGTATTCACATTTTCCACCTTTCGTCCTCCCGAATATTTCACTCCGGGCTCTGGCACACCTTCCAATTTTCGAGGAACCCTCATTTTTCTAAAATTATCATCATTGATTTCAATTAATTCATCATCATAATAATTCATCATTTCTTCGTCAATTTATAATAAACTCAAGAAATTTTCTAATGAATACATAAAAAATAAAGAAATAGATAAATTCATAATAAATAATAAAGTAATGATAACAATTAATCTTTATCACAAAAATAATTCAAAGAAAAAAAATTTAATTAAAAAATGAATTAAATCATAATAAATAATAAATTAGTAATAACAATTCATTCACTATCATGAAAATAATTTAAAAAATAAACAAATAAATTGATTCGTAATAAATAATTAATTCATTATCACAATAATCAAGAAGTTATTTCAAAAATTGTGTTAATTGGATAAAAATAATAAAAATTGTTCTCGTACGATCGTACGGAGCAAATCGAAGCAGAGAGATTGCTTTTTTTGTAGTGGTGCCCATAGAATTTGAAGGTTTCTACAGATTTATTTGAACATTGTAGATTTTTGTTCCGACTGAAATATGAATTTTGTTTTTGACAGACTACAACAGCAAGAAACGGAGGAGATTAGAAACGAAAAGAAAGAATCCAAGGAGACTGGATTACCCGAGAAGGAGATTGAATTATCGGATGAAAAAAATGTCTTGTCGGATTGCGGCATGTTCCAGCCGATCAACGACAAACCTCGTGAGAAAGTCGAGCCCAGCAAGGAGATGCGAGCAGCGATGAAAGTATTAAACGACAATTTGAAGAAATCGCCGAGTAAAAATTTATCGAACCAGACGAAAAATGCGACGAATGTTATCCAGCAAGAATGGTTTAAAATTTCGAGCACAGCGACGGCCAATCCTCTCGACGTCGAGGATTATCTCGACTGCTTCGAAGAATTCTCCAGCCACATTCTCGAATATATCGTCAACATGACCGACTCCAGTGGCAACACCGCCATGCATTACGCCGTTTCTCATGGCCATTTTGACGTCGTTTCCATTCTACTCGATTCCAAAGTCTGCGACATCAACAAAGCCAATGTCGCTGGTTACACCGCCGTTATGCTCGCAGCTCTCGCTGATCTCAGGAATTCTACGCACGCTTCTGTCGCCAATCGACTCTTTCAACTCGCCGACGTTAATATTCGTGCACAATTGGTAATTAAACATTTTTTTTCTCTCATCCCATCAAAAATACAAGAAATTTTTATGCAAAATCCCAAAATCTTTGAAATTTCGTTGAAAAATATCATCACAAAATATTTCCATTCCCATTTTTACAAACACAAATTTTCTCGTCTGATTTATAATGATTCTGAAGTTTGTGACGTTCAAGTTCAACGAAAAATGTTCTTTCCATTAATGATTTATTGAATTTCGTAAATGATGAGAATTCTGCGGGCTTATTTAAGTTTTGAGTCGCAAGAGAGGATCTTTTCATTGTTCAGACTAAATAGTGAAAAATAATGACGAGCTCCGTTCAACAAAAAAAAAGAATTTCGTTGCATTTCGACGGTGCAAACTCCAGAACATTTTATATCGATTTTTCTGTGTGAAAACAATGCCCTTTCATTATACCTTTTTCTTCCCATTAGCATGGACAGACGGCGCTCATGTTGGCGGTTTCTCATGGTCGCAAAGACATGACGAGGCTCCTTTTGGAGGCCGGAGCAGCGGTGAACATCCAGGACGAGGACGGGAGCACGGCGTTGATGTGCGCGGCGGAGCACGGTTACACCGACATTGTCAGATTATTGCTGGCTCACCCGGACTGCGATTCGTCGATAGTGGACGTCGACGGTAGTTCGGCCCTGAAGATTGCCCTCGAAGCTGGAAACCGCGACATCGGTGTCCTCCTGTACGCACACGAGCATGTTAATCGCGGCACAAGTCCGTACTCGTCCATGAGACGAAGTCGGAGAGGCTCAAAGCCGACGACCCCGACAGGCCCGTCTCCCTCGGCTCCGGTCAGTCCGGCGCCTTCCCGGAGATTCAATTCTTCGACGATTTCACTAAATTCCACAAAGTATTCCGGGAAGCAATGAAAAACCGTTTTGGAGAAACTTAGAGACGCCGGAGAGTCGCGGAAAACGCATAATCAAGGGGAATCGTCATTTTCTGTGATTGAATTATTGTAAAAAAGAAGAAAATGGAGTAAGCAAAAAGCGTTGACGAGATAAATATTATATTGGTAGTTTAGAGATTGGTCGTTCAATTTACAAAAATGAAAATCCATTCGTCTATGTGTCGGAGTTGTTTTTTCAATTATTTATTAATATCGCTACATATGCGACTTATACGTATGAATTTTGAGCATTTGTAAAGGGTCAAATTCGAATGTATGAGAATTTATGGTAAAACACGGTGCTGCAGTTATAAATTTTTGTCAAACACATTTTTCTTCAAATTCTTTAGACTCTGACGAGTCTTTTGTATTGAATATATATAGAAAAATATATATACGTACAAATTAAAGGCTGCGGGCTGGATCAAAAGATTTCTAAGAGTCGTGATGGATTTTGTTGGTAAACAAAGCAGAATGAAAAAGCCGGGGAAGCCTCGATTTTGCCTGGGATATTTCTCGGTATTCGACGGAAAAGTTTTTTCAATCCGGCTCATTCAACTATTTTTCTACGTACTTTGTTTCAGTGAAAAACCGATTGTAACATTTTTTCAATTTTTTTCCACGGACCTGCAATTTCGAGGGATTTGTAAAGTTTCTCAATTTTTTTTTCATATTCCAAAGTGCCGACTCTGTCAGACTTGGCTAGCGGAAAAGTTTGGAACATTCCAAAAACTATAGAAAAGCAAATTTCCATATTCAGACAGTCTGACGTCCGCTCCGGGCCTAATGTTACATTTTTCCAAATCTGCTACACACAGCTGGAGGATGGAAAAGTTTTTTTACGCGTTTCGCTCAACTACCATTTTTATTCTTATATTCAGAAGAATATTTCTATACAGTACTGTATTTACAATTAGATGAATTTATGAGAATAATTGATAGACTAAAAAAGAGATATAGCTAAAGGTTTGATGGAAAATAATAAATTGTTGATGTCAAATTAACCGATGTGACTTTGTAGAGTCAATAGTGTCTTACTGTTTGAAGAAATTGAACGAGTAGAAAAAAACATATATAATATGATTGGAGTCTCAAATTTGTGCATGTACGAGTTCGGATCTGACAGATAACCGTGCAGTTCCTGCATTGTATCTGCCAAAATTGTTGGGTTCTTTCCCCTTGGAAGTAAAAACGAATGTACGATTGTCCCACGTATTAAAAATGAGGAGAGAAAAAAGTGTACGCGATTATAGGGTTGTGAATAATGGATTAAGTTATTCAAGTGAATTTTCGATGATTTATACTTCGTCGTCAAAAAGACTCGATTGGAGAAATGATCGTATACATGAAGAAGGATTTATGAGAATCCTGTGTATGAATATTATTAAGAAAACGGTAACGAAATGTGAATTTTTTTCGTGCGAATGAGTCTGCTCGTGAAGAAAAATAATAACGTAGCGAATGTTTTCAATAAAAATGATAAAAAACATTTAAAATTCATGTCTAGAAATCTACTAGTTTGTAGAAAATGTTTTCTCATTGTTTCGTGCCTTTGTAACATGTTATATACATATACATATTATTTATATATTACTATTATTAATAAATCGAGTGGCTGTTTGCGCACACACACATACAAAAAGCTAATTAGGGAATTTTGATCAAAGATTTACCCTTATGAACCTTGTCCCGCCGGGTCCACCTTCACCTTGACAATTTTGTTGTTATTGTTTTCTTAGAATTCGAAACAAAGCGAAGACGGAAGTGCTCAGAGTACTGCGAGTTCGCAGCGACGCGGTGAAGGAAATGAGCATTTCGAACTTCCGATTGACCAGTGTCGATAACAAAGCTAGCGGAAACTTCAAGAGGAATTTCCCAATATATCTTGCGTCTATTTCAAGTTTATGATCGATAGCGAAGATATCTGTAACAGATGAGGCCCCTTTGCCATGAGTGCGAAAGAGATAGCTGCCATTTTCGAAATTGAATATTTTCGACACGGTTTCACTTCACCAATTCAAAAAACCTCCGGTCAGCAGGTTTTTGCCATCGAACCGCGTCCGCTGACAGATCCTTTTTCTGATCAATGAGGCAACAACGGAGAATTTTCATTCCGAAAACTCGAGGCTGTGAATACTGCCCTTTGACAATATTCTTTGAACGCTTCAGTAGCGTACCTATTGAAGACAAGCGTGGCGCGCGGAACGCGGGCATCAATCACGCGTTCGTTCGGGTCGTTCGGGTTTTCCTTCACCATGTGCTTTTGCCACAAAGTTTAAACAGAGCCAGTGCGCTCTATTTTTTAATAAATTTTCATAATCAGCTCGAGAACCTACGTTCTTTTAACGGAAGACAAACAAATAGCAAAGCTAATTAATCGGTAAATTGACAAAAGCCCATTAAGACGAAAAAAAACTCATAGTGTTCATATTTTGAGGTTAGAAACAGGAATTTGATATTTGTGTTTGTGTACTCGTCACAGTAACAATGGGTCGGCGAGCGAAATTCGACGAACCGGTTGTGGTCAGTGGACCAGGCCGAAAAGCCAAGAAACAGCGGGATCCAAAATTCCCGAAAGAATTAATAGGTGAGTTTATTTCTTCACGTCAACCCATAGCTGTCGCCTTCGTTTCCTACATCTGTCTTTGCTGTTCCTCCGTTCTCAGCGAAGGAACCAACGACTTTGAGTCACAGACAAAAACAAAGAGCAAAAAAAAGGGCCACCAAGAAGCAGAAAGCGGACGAACCCAAAGCCAAAAAAATCAAAGTGATCAAAAAGGAAGACCCCACCTCGGACGGGGTACGCTGAACCATTTTTTCTTTATGTTTCGAACGGCGTGTCGAAAACAAGTCGCAGTCTCACAAAAAAATTATTATTTTTTATTCCCACAGGAAGATGAAGAGGAAGAATATATCTCGGAGGACGAGGCGCATGATGAAGTTTCAACTTCACAGCCTGGCGCGTTCGTCAGGGCTCCACCTCCTGACTCCAGTGAAGAGGAATCGGATGATGGCGGTGAGAGTAGCGAACATAGCGCGGACGATGATGAGGATGGGGATGACGACGAGCTGCCCATTGAAAAGGCAAATCGGAGATTAAAGATCAAGCAGGCAAAGGAACGGTAAGTTTTTTTGATCCAAGGACAAAATTCCGTATCCTCAGCATTGCTATTTCCATCGCTAGAAACAAAATACTCCAAAATATTGTTGCTGCATCTTAGAGCATGAAGCAAAACCACTTTCCTTACTAATTGGAATCGATTTTGAAAACTGGCACGCTAAAACACTCATGTCATGGTTTGAGACACTTCTCAAGGTCACAGGTAAAAAATTCATGGTCCATGGATGGCCCATCCACAACATATGTGCACAAACTGCCATTACATTTTTAATAAACTGACGCGTTTTTCAATGACGACCAGTTTAAGTTTGAACGTAATGGAAAAAGGCCCAATCTCGAATTTTTCTTTTTAATACTTGGCGTCAAGACGCTGTGGCGTCTCTAAATACGATGAATAATTGATAGAAAACTGGAAGAGGCCGAGATGCAAGATTCGATCGCACAGCAATGCATTTTCGAGTTTCCTACCGAAGAGGAGTTGAAGGAACCGACGAGTCTGAAGGACGTTCAGCAACGGATACGCGATGTAATAATGGTGCTGGACGATTTCAAAAAATTACGTCAAGCTGACAAATCGCGTACCGATTATGTCGAGTTATTGCAAACCGATCTTTGCTCGTACTACAGTTACAATACATTCCTCATGGGAAAACTCATGCAAATATTCGCGTTCAGTGAGCTCGTCGAGTTCCTTGAAGCGAGTGAAGTTCAGAGGCCGATGACGATCAGGACCAACACCCTGAAGACTCGGCGACGCGATTTGGCGCAGGTAAGCGACTTGTGAATTCGAGTATCGGGCAAACTCGATTATCTCCGGCGAGTACTAATCGTGATTATTGAAATATCGAAGGCTCTGATAAACCGAGGCGTCAATCTAGACCCAGTCGGCAAGTGGACCAAAGTCGGTCTCGTTATTTACTCGTCGCAAGTTCCGATGGGCGCGACGCCCGAATATCTTGCCGGTCACTACATCATTCAAGGAGCTTCGAGCTTCTTGCCAGTCATGGCTCTCGAGCCCAAGGAAAACGAGAGAATATTGGACATGAGCGCAGCACCAGGAGGCAAATCTTCTCACATCGCAGCTCTCATGAAAAACACCGGAGTTTTGTTCGCCAACGACCTTAATCAAGAGAGATTAAAAGCCGTTATAGGCAATTTCCACAGACTGGGCATCGTCAATTCTGTCATTTGCAGTTACGACGGTCGAAAAATTCCCTCGGTCAGTATTACGCAACCTGGAACACATCACGTGAATTTTCTTCGCCTCATCTTTATGATGCTCGAGTTTGCAATGTTGGAATGCAACGAAAAATATTTATTTTTCCCTTAATGGTCACGTGGGGTAAATTTCACTCCAGCCGTCCCTCGACTGGCGGTATCTAATAGAAATTTCGAAAAAATGAGCCTTGAGGCAGGCTCCGTAGCGTTTTTTTTCTGCAAAAAAAAAACAGTATTTGTTCTGCAATTTTTGGGGCGGAAAAACCGATCGTTTAATAAGCGCAATTTAATTCTGAATATAAAAAAAGAAAAAAAAAATGACCCTCGTTGCATTCCAACGATACGAATTTCTTTAAGGTCATTCATTTTTAACGATTGCTGTTATTTGTCCCGTAATGACAGATAATCAAAGGATTCGATCGGGTACTGTTGGACGCGCCTTGCACAGGTACCGGGGTCGTGGCCAAGGACCCGAGCGTAAAGACCAACAAAGACGAGGTCGACGTGCAGCGTTGTTGCACGCTCCAGCGAGAATTATTACTCGCGGCGATAGATTCCGTGAACGCTCGTTCCGAGTCCGGCGGCATAATCGTTTACTCGACGTGCTCGATATTGCCGGAAGAGAATGAATGGATCGTCGACTACGCTCTTAAAAAACGAGACGTTAAACTTGTTCCCACGGGTTTGGATTTCGGCACTGAGGGCTTCACCAACTATCGTCATCACAGATTTCACCCTTCTCTCAAATTAACCAAACGATTTTATCCTCATCTACACAACATGGACGGATTCTTTGTCGCGAAACTCAAAAAATTCTCGAACATCGTTCCGAAACGCGATGAAGCTCTCAATGAGGAGAAGAAAAATGAGAAAGACGAGGAAGACGATGCCTCGCCTTAATAAATAAATTTATCCTTCCAATCGACTCACCAACTTTGTCTCCTTTCATTCGCTTTTCCCTGAAATCAGTCTCTGATGAAAAAAAAAAGCGGCAACCGAAGGGGCGTAAAAAAAAAAAAAATTCCACTTTTCGCAAAAGTAACCAAACTGCATAATTACCAAAAGTAATTTCAACAAAGTTTTCAAAGAGGTCTGAGAAAGTTTTTACCAGTCTTGAATATCGTAAAGATGAATTTTTCTTTAACTAACACATTTATTCGCAATACGAGGAAAAATGTGATTTTTTGAGTTTATCACTCTAATGGGTATATATATATAATTTGAGAATCATTATGTACAATATTCGCTAGGCACTTTATACATATCTCTCGTAGGAAAGAAGAACGAGAAGATAGGAACGGCGTCAACAGTTTTCCGTCGCTATCCCCAGCCTCTGGAATGATTAAACGCGAGTTCATTTCGTAGACTAGTGAAAGAAAATACTCTTGAGTTGTTTTTCGCAGAGTCTTTTTACTTGATCTGAAATTAAAAAAGTCGAAGCTTATAATTTTGTTGCTCGGGGAGTGCAGGGGGCAAGATCACAACTGCAGTCGGACTCACCTTCGATATCGATGATGTTTGCATTTTTCTGTTGAATGACGACAAAAAATTCTCGCAGATTCGACAGTTTTCCGACTACCCAGTAGTCGCTCATTGTTTTTATAACAATCTCCGCAGCTTCCTTCATTCTGGGGAGAAAACAGAAAGTAAAGGGGAAGTACAAACTTATACAAAATATTTTTAAAAATTTACAGAAATTGATGCGGTTGGACGATTTTTATAAAATCCCAAATTTTCGTAAAATTCGAAAGATCATTTAATTTAAACATAACATCCGCACACACATCTGCACATTTTTTCTAGATATGATTTTTTGACGTTTTGGGACATTTTAAGAATATTGACATTGAAAATAGGAAAAAAAAAAAATTCCACTACAATATAGCTTGCTCTATGAGCAAGCAAAGTAACACGATTTTGTATTTTGAAGGAGTTGAAGATCGGGAGCTCTTGTTACCTGTTGGTATCGTTGTTAATGTCTGTAATTATTCTCAACACTTCCGGTGTGGTGAGAACATTGGAGCAGCGTCTGTTGTCCGGGTGAATTGTACTTTTGTAGGCCAAATTGAGTTTGTTAAAGTATAGATACTTGGGTGTGGATTCTGTGAGTTCAACGACGTGCTTGGAGCATTGTTCGGCGACCGAACTGACCAAAGTAGTGAGCCGAGGGCCGAGGAAGGCGTCGAGGCTCTTGAGAAACTCAATGAGCAGACTGGATTTACTGTCGATGAAAAGACAGACTGTGGCGCTAAGGGCACTGTAAACCACGAGATAAAGGGAGATCGGGTTGTTCGGATAATTGATGAAAACTTTGGGAGATTTCGTAATGCCGATCGATTCGTTGATGCTCGATGTGCCAGTCACAAATTTTCCATAGTGTGAACTCGTGAAAGGAGACGGTGAATTTCGCGGCATTGAACCTCCGTGCAGCTCCTTTTCTAAGTGAGCCGGGAGCAGAGTGCTCACCAGATAATTGTACACAACTTGAGTGTCCTCGGGCTCCAGACCGCTCCACACCAGCTGGTCGTTGTACAAAAACGCTGTATACTTTATCTGAGGAAATGTCGCCTCTACCAAGTTCATGAAACATTGGACCCGCAAAAAAGTCACTTTGTCCAGTGGCAGGAATTGCAGTCCTTGGAAAATATCGAGAATGTCACCGTTGTTCAGCTTCAGAGACAAAAGATACTGAAACATACACCATATCCAGAAAGAATCGAGCTTGTGAGAAGGTGAAACTTAATTTTTTAATTTTTAATTCAACTAAATGATTTAATTAATTAATATATAATATATCAATAATAATAATAAATAATAATAATAATAATCCAAAAAATAAATTAAAAGTATTTTTCGTCGAGCCGGAACGATGCCAACTCCACTGCCATAATTATTCGCCAAACACAGACTGACGACACGAAAGAAAAAACAAACTTGCCCAAACCTCAGAGAAAAAGTAGTCGAGTTTGTGTTGGAGGAGCGTGACCGATCCGCAACTAGGATCTTCCAGGATGGTTCTAAAAGAGCCCATGAAGAGCCTGAACCTGGCATACGCCTGTTTGACGATAGCTTGACAAGCGCTGCTAGAAACTTCGTCATTTTGATATTCCATGTATTCGTTCCCGTCTTTGACTTTCCACAAATAAGGCACTCCGACAATCTGCAACGAGTCAGTCGGATCGTTGAAAAGTTTAATCCCGAACGGTCTTCGGGTCACTGAGTACTTACCATAACCATCCAGAAGCTGGGCTCTGCCTCAAAATAAATTTGACGCGTTTTGTGCGTGTGACAATAATCGCAGGTTTGTCCTGGATTGAAAGAACTGCCAGCGGGGCAGTGTCGGATAAAAATGAAAACATAGAAAGGGTATTAAGTGACACGAACGTGTTTGACACTTGAATGTCGTGCAAATGTCATTGGGATTGTTTCTTACTCGGTGAATTTGATAATCGCTTCGCTAAGTCCGATGTTCCTCATCTTTGTGTCCATGTCTGTTTTTTCGGGATAATAGTAAAGAATTTTTTTGTGTTCCTGCGACGAGATCGTAAATGTGAGACCGAAGATCGAAACGTATTTTTGCGGAGGTTAATGGAAATATAAACAAATACCTCTCCCTCTTGTTTCGCGTAATCCCCATTGAAAATATAAAAATGTTCGAGCGTTATTTCGGGTTTGGACGTCATGATTATTCGCTCTTGATATTTTTATAAATTTTATAGAAACATGCACCGGTTCACTTTCGAGGTGATCGCTATCGCGCGCGCGGCTCACTCGATCGCAATTAAAATACTGGAACTATCATGAGAATTTGCTGCTGCGGACACGGAACGATGCACCACGAATTACTGCAATTTGGCGCTACCTCTCGTCGCGTATGGAGTTTATCACGAGCAGTGCGCGCACAATACACAACGCGCTCCAACACTGGCAGCTGATTGTAAGCAGAGGAGGGACCGTCATGATAAAACCATTGCCATGCAATCTCGAATTCTTCACTTTTTATGGTTTACGTCCTTGAATAATCGTTACCAAGCTTTGCAGTTGCAATACCAAAAACTACCAGGCTACCACCAAGTGAGATAAATAACAAAATTGTTAAGAACTAAAAGTTTGACGATTATACCTACCGTGCGGTGAGCGGGAGCGGTTCGTGATTCGGGAAACTGCATTCTTCGCAGCTCATGACAGTTTTATCAACGTAGAAATGACGACAACGTAATCTAACGACATAAACAAAATAATTTAGAAAAAACAATGACAATTTATCACGATGAAGTGGAAATCGAGGATTTCGAATACGACGCCGATGAAGAAATGTATTATTATCCATGTCCATGTGGTGACCAGTTCCAAATATTGCGAAGTGATTTGTTAGAAGGTGAAGACGAGGCCACGTGCCCTTCGTGTTCGCTCGTCATAAAAGTCATTTACGACAAAAAAGCTTTTTTGGCCAAGCAAGAAGAATTAGTTAAAAGTGAGAAGAAAGAAGCGATAAAGGAGAAAGCTTGAGAATATCGAGGCTAACAGTTATCCCGTCTACAAGATTTGGAGGTTAAGAACTTATTGGAAACGTCAACATTTAGAGATTAAAGCTTGCGAATCGTACAGCACGATTAATAACCAAAATAAAGAGAAAGATCAAATATAAAGCATGGCAAGTCGCGGGCGAGGCAGAGGAGGAAGGGGAGGAACATCGATGTCAATATCGACAGAACAATTGGGCTTTGGCAAAGGCGAAGCCCTTCCTCCGCCAGTTTTACAACCGCCTTCGAAATATCCTCTTCTCGATTACAAACCAATTCCCTTTGAGTTTAACACCGAATTGTCGTATCTCATCGAGTTGAAGCGCGACTTGGCGGAGCATTTACGAGAGTCGCCGTTCAATGTGCAATCGATTGTGATAAAAAAAGACATTGAGCGCTATTCCGACCGATACCAAGAAATGGTGAGCGACAAAGTAGCGTACGAGGATCGATACGATTGGTTGAAAATGCCAGCGGAGTTGAAATCCAACATTCGTAAGCGTCGAGCGGCCAAAACCAAAGACCCGAAGGAATTGCCATCCAAGAAGAAAAAAGACGTCGATATCGATAAGAAACTTCAGGAATTAGAGCAAAAAGAAAATACGCAACAGAGCGACGTCGAGGAGGATGAGAAAGGCGAGGAGGACGCGGAGGACAAAGACCCTGACCACGTAGTCGAGGAAGAGGAGGACGAACCCGACGAGGAAATGGACGACGGCACTGATTACGTTAACAATTATTTCGACAACGGAGAAGGATACGACGACGAGGACGACAATCTGGACGACGGGCCCATCTACTGATTTTCCTGGTTCACAAATCCCTCTCCTTTTCTTTTTTTCACTGAATCCTTTTGCCTACAATGCCGACAACAAAAATCTATTTTTCAACTTATTTTTTATGCTGCTGAAGTTTGCAACGTTGGACGCAACGAGAAATATTGATTTCTATAAATAATTTGTTGAATTTCTGAAATTATGCAAATTTTTCGAGCCGATACATTTTTCTGGGCCGAACAACCGATCGTTTTATAATCGCAATTTAATTTCGAATATAAAAAATGAACTTTGAGAAAGAACAAAATGAATTTCGTTGCATTCCGATGATGCAAACTTTAAAATCGTAACTTTTTGGCTCACCATTATTGCAAGTAATGAGGCGATGTAAAAAATGTACATAAACACATTGTTTAAATATATATCTCAACGTCACTGAGGATAAGAGAAATATTGCCCTGTGGATCTTAATTCTCAAGTTATTCATAACCGTTGATGACGTATTGGAGTTTGCGTCGTTGGAATGTGACAAAAAATATTTGTCTATCGATAATTTCGTCAATTTCTAGAAAAATCATGGCTTATGTATTTTTAACGGATCTGAATGAGGAAATTTCGAAAAAATGATAATTCCGTACGATTTGGCAACGACTCAGACTCCAGAGACTTGTGAAATATGAGGGAAACGTTTGAGGGGTGAAAAAAAAAGACTGTGATGTCACAGGAAGCGTCGGCGTGTCTTTATTACGAGTAGTATTTCAATTTCTAGTAATATATATAATATATATTCATATATAATATATATTTATATATATAATAGCCATAAATAATATCCTTCAATATTTTTGTTCGATAGTAAATGATTACCTTGCCGCGCGCGTGCTCGCTCACTTTCATTCTTCC
The DNA here is from genome assembly GCA_030522525.1 of Campopleginae sp. 14b. Lineage (NCBI taxonomy): Eukaryota > Metazoa > Arthropoda > Insecta > Hymenoptera > Ichneumonidae > Campopleginae sp. 14b. Next base: position 36,497 of record JAPYYS010000288.1, read on the forward strand.
ATATTCGATCGCTGACGCCCGCAGACCCTGTTTTGCAAAATAAGAGAACATTTCGATCTCCATCTCCTGAATCTCATTTTTCTTAATGATTTTTTTTTACCCTGCGACCAAACCCGGAGGAGTTTGATGATTTTCTTAAAAAACAGAAACAAAAAAAATGTCCCTTCCCCGATAATCGTCGATTCATTACGTTTTTCGACTTTATTTTCTTTTCGTATTCTCTTTAATATGACGCTTTTGTATGTGTCTTTATTTACATATACATGTTGCGCTAGAAGAAGCAAAAATAAAGGTCGCACGTGGAAACAACAATCTCGTTAAATCTGGTATTTGACGCAAAAGGAAAGAAATATTGCTGTCGCAGTAGATTGGCAAAGTGTTTTTAAATCGTTTGTTGCGTCGTCACGCGTTTATTTCTCTTTAATAATTCTCTCATCGGTATTTCTTTTATTTTCGTTGTATAACGATTTCACTCATCGATTTAGAAGCTCATCTGCCAAACGAACGCCTCAAACTTTCAACAATAATATCGTAATAATAGTATCATTATTATAAACATTAAAAATCAACAATAAAGCCTCATACGCCTCTCGATATTTAGCAGAAAGAAATATATCGGCTGGCAAAATCCATTTGAGCCCTTTGATCGGCTGTTTTATTCCCTACGAATAATCTCGTATTTTGGCAAAACAGGCACGGACCAATTCCCTTACTTTTTATTTTTCATCCTCTTTATCGTTCCAGCTAATCACATTTTTCCCCGACAACAATTATCTCCGTATCGCTTTATATATATCGTATATATTTTATATAAATATATATATAATATATACGGACAGTGTATCCCAGAATTGCGGAGTCGCGTTCTTCGTACTCGCTGCGAGCTTTCTTCTTGACGTTTTGGGTTATGTTCTCTTGGGTAGAGAATTATTCTGGGACACTCCGTTTCTATTTCGTATTTTTTTTCTTCTCATTTATCTTTTCACTTGTTTTTTTTTTACGTACGCTCGATTATCCATGCGATATACAATATTAATCGTACATAATCGTCGTATCGTAATTTATAATATGAATCTATCTATATACTTTTTTCCATTGTTTTTTTTTCTCAGTTATTATTATTTTTATTTTTATTTTTTTTTTTCATAGGCGTACAGACTAAGGCGGGAATGCAAAACGAAATCCCGGTTCGCCCTCGTCCCGTAGGCTCCCGAAATAGCGCGTCGATCGTTCCATTTTTTTTTCTTCTCTTTCCTTCAAGCCCTCATTCCCTCTCGTGCCTCCTCATCGCTCCGCCCCCTCCGAAGTCTCTTCCAACTATACGCGACACTTGATCAATGAACGACTATTTTATCGAATGCGTATTTGTGTGTTGTGTCTTCTTATTGTTGTCGTTTATACTTTAACGCTCCCGGGCGATTTACTAAAAAAAACCACAGCCCCCTCCCACTACCTCTCCCTCGCATTCTTCGAAGGAATGATGAAAAATCGTATCGAGAATCTTACGAGGCAAAACATGCCGGCGAGCATCAAGATAATAAAGGTTATGTTACGCTCGCTTTTTGCTTTTCTATATCATTATCCTTTTATTATGAGAGGGAACAAAAAAACTTTTAGCCTCTAATTGATTTGATTTTTTAAGACGAACAATGGGCAAGTGATTATTTAATTATTTGGATATTAAAAGATTTTTGGCGGATTATCGATACGATTTTAATCATCAATTGTTTTTGTTTTTTATCTTTTTCGTTTGACGATGTTGAAAAAGAAGAGCCCCATTTTGAATCGGTTCGTCCTCAGTTCGCGAATTTCGATATTTATGTATAATCGATTATTTATGTATATGCGAGAATCGCGGTTTCTGCGTTTACGATAAAATTAAAATGGAAAATAAATAACGGAAGGAACGTGACCAGCACGCTTCTCGAACGCGCCTTATTATTATTATTTTATGTGTTATGTAGTTTCCTTTTTTTCTTTGCCCTTTTCTTCCTTTTAATAATCATCCTGTCGTCTCCTCGCGCTCTCTCCTATCGAATACTTCTTAGGGCTTTCTCTCATTCTAAAGACGAAATAATTGCAAGCTATACGATGCGGCGAACGTTTCATTAGCACACAGATTTTTGGGAAAACCTTTTTTTTCTTCACTCTTCCTCTCCATATTCTTTTGTTTAATTGTTTGCTTTTTTTTCTTCACTTATATAAATATTCGCGAGTTTAGTAAAACGAAATTTTCGACAAAATTGTTCCTTTTTTATCTTTCCTGCTCTCGCATTCTCGCTCCCTCGGTCTCGCTCTTTCTCCCCCTCTTCGCACTCGTCTCTCGACTCACTGGCGACTAACAAAAAACATCGGACGGGCAGTGTAAGCTCACGAGATATGAGGAACGATTTTTCAAACTCACTATCCGCTATGCAATTATTTTCCTTTTTACTCTAAAATTATAAAAATAGGGAGAGTCGAATAACGATTAATAAATTTGATCGAAAGTCAATTAAATCCTCGCAGAAACGTCGAAACTCTCTCTCTCGAGAGAGAGAGAGAAGGAGAGAGACGAAAAGAGCGAGAACGAGGAAGATGCTAGGGTGTAAATGTTATAAAAAACGAAGAAAGCTCAGGGTGCAGCCAGTTCGTCTTAGTCGTCGTCGGTTCTTCACATTCAACGGACGAGTGGATTATTTTTTTCTCTCTCTTTGTTCTCATTCGGGGATTTTTGTTCGAATTATTTTTCTCTCGTTATTTTCATCGTTTTTTCATTCTCATTTCGTCTCGACATGCCGAGTTCTGTGTCGACTGCGCCCTGCCACGGCAGTCGCTCCTTCGAGCCTTCTCGAGTCGCATTATTCCTCTTACTATCGTAAACTTTTGTTTCTTTCTTCTCCAATGTCTCTCTAGTTTATCAACTTTTATTATTTCCCTCCGATTCTTCGAGCTGTCGTTTTAATTTGATTTTCTCGTTGATCCAGTTAAGCGCTAAGGTTTATTGGATTTCTTGTTGTCTTTTAAGCTTTTCTTTTATTATTTTGGTTGCTTTTTGGACGTTGGACGTGGAATCTGGATGGAGTGTGGTGTACTGGTGTGTCTTGGCGTGCGTGATATTGGGCGAGAGAAAGAGCTGGTCGATTGGTCGCGTTTTAATGAGACCCTCACACAAGTGTAAGTTTTCATTAATTCGTTGATAGTCGATCGACATTTTCTCGTCACGCTACGAAGCATCGAACGTACTGAGATCCATATTTACGAAAGGAGAGATATTGATTAAATAAAAATGAAGCAAACGAATAATCAGCGTTGTGTTTGAGGTTAAGCCTCGTGAAAAAATAGCCACGGGCTGGCTAGAAACGATGGTAGGAAATTTAGACGGATTGTGTGCGACGATTTGGTCTTTTGTCTCGATCAAATTTTCCTATTCGAATATCCCGACGCGAAATCTCGTTTTTTCCTCTCGTTTATTAATTTTCTTCATTTATTCATTTTTTTTTGTTTTATATACTTGTCGAAGTATATACAGCAACAATTGTCTCGAGGATCTAGTAAAAAAGCGTTTCGTCATTTTTTTTCTTCGTTTTTTAAAATTTTCCTTTTTTTTTTCTCGTGTCGTCGAGAACGAGAAAAAAACGACGGCGGATGTAGTAACACATAAATATATAAATGCGAGCTTATTCATCGAAAAAATCATCAAGACGGAATTTGTGATTTCGTTATGTCTGCTTTTTTTTTCTTTTTTTTTCCTTTTTTTTCTTCATTTTCTCTCATTTTTTCAACTTGGCTTATTTTTTTTCTTTCGTTACTAACACAGTAGAGTAGCAGCAATGGCGGCGGCGGTAAAATGCGGCAACAGCAGCGGTTTTTTTCGTTTCTTTCTCATTTAAAACGGTATTTTAATCGTGGGCAAACGTGCTTGGGAAATGACTCGCCTTTTTTATTTATTTTCTTGACCCGCGCCCTAATATTTCTCAAGTCATTCGTATCTCGTCTCCTTGTTCCTTCTGTCTCTGTCCTTTTTCCTTGCGACCTCTAAACACGCGTGATCGAGCTTGTATCTTCTGTTTACAATTTCTCTTTCCCTGGGCCTCGGTATCTCGCGCGGTTCTCGGCTAACGCCATTCGATCGATAATCCCCCGAGTTAATTAATCTCCAATTTCTCATAGTGCAACGGCTATCTAGGCATTTCTTTATTTTCTAATAAACGCCGCAATCCAGTTATTAATTCGCATTCGGCGCCGGATCTTGCGAACTTTATTTCCAATTACTGTTTTCTTTTTTATTTTTTTTTTTAATTTTCGCCCTTTTCTCACACGTGGATTATTTTTATAATAATAATAATCATTATTATTTTTTTTCAACTGCTCCATGAGTCAAAATCGACGAGTTCGACGATCGCGAATTCTAAGCTACAACGTTTCTTCCTCTTTCTCGATGTCCCTGTACGTCCGTACGTCCGGCGGCTCGTCTCCTCGATTTTCTAACGTTACAATGTTCTCATTTATTCTGTATGCGTGTTCGTGTGCCTGTGTGTTTGTGTTTGTGTTTGTGTGTGTGTGTGTGTGTGTGTGTGTATTTCGTATTTTTGTTTTTTTTTACGACGATCGTGTCTCGTTTTTTTTGTTGTTTTATTTTTCATCGGTTTATAAATTGAAAATCGTTGAAAAAAATACGCTTAAGCCTGATTCTCGGGACCGCCTTTGCCCCAAAATTTGTCGAACCGATTACGAGCCTTCTCGAGTACGTCGCTCGCGACCGTACGCTGAGCCGAACCCGGACTCAATGCCGGCGCACCGAGGACGTGGTAACCCGGACCTGATCCCGAGGCTCCGGTTCCCGTTGGACTTTCCGCCTCCAATACCCTATATCCCGTTTGTGCTGCGCCGGTCCCGGCCGCTGCCGCTGCCGCTGCCGCTGCCGCTGCCGCTGCCGCTGCCGCCGCCGCCGCCGCCGCCGCCGCTGTCGGCCCTCCTGCTACTGACGGCAACGACGCACTCGTCGCTCCTTCCGCGTTCTTCGAACGCTCGAACTCGAAAACCGGGTCCTCCAGGCATCGCAGATTCGTTCCCGCCAATGGCTTCATCGACGATCCCACGGGCTGATCTTCACGCTCTTCATCCTTTGCAACCACCTCCTCGATTCCGGCAATTATTGAACTCTGAAATCAGGTCGCTTTTTAGAATCGATTTTGACGTTTTCACATTTTTACTTTATTATTTAATTATTATTATTATTCATTTTATCGAATTGAATTAAATTGAATTAAATTGAATTGAATCTTAATTACATTTAAAAATGAAAGTTAAAAGTAAAATTAAAAATTAAATTTGAAATTTGAAATTAAAATTTTTAATTGAAAATTGAAAATAAAAATTGCAAATAAAAATTAAAAATTAAAAGTAAAAATTGAAATTAATTAAAAAAAAAATAAATATAATTTGAAAAAATGACGTTAAGAAAAAATTCCAGCCTGATTGGAGGAGCAATCCTGACTTCCGAATAATGACCGTTTTTATTTCGATAAATATTGGAATAACTGGAAAAAATGGGCAATTGTCATGGTTTGTCGATTTCTACTATAAATCTTTGAGGTTAGGCTCGAGGAGGTAAATTCGTACCTTGTCACTCTGAGTGGGTGTCGGTGTGCTATGTACGTTAGAGGGTAACGGGCTGTCCCTCTCGGAATCGAGATCTTTGTGGCCGTTGAGACCGGTGAAACTTCCGAGTGAGACGCTCTCGCTCTCCGGTGACTTGTAACCAGAATGCTGGGAGTGTTGTTGGGATTTGTGCTGAGCCGCGAGTTCGGGCGGGGCTGATTGAGGTGCCGATGGGAACGAGGATCCTCCCCATGTCTTGGCCTCGCTATGAGGTCGAGTGAGAGGCTCTCCTGGCATTGAAAATCTCAGGATTTAATATCGTTCTCGTCTGACATTTATTTTTCATATTTTTTCGTGATTTTTTACCTTCTCTGACGTTTTGAGTGACGGTGAACGTTTTGCCGGTATCGAGCGGCACTGTCCAGTTGACTGGCTCCGGCGAACGCATTATCATTTGTTCGGGCGACTTGACGCGAGTCGGTTCCGGTGGGCTCTTGACCACAGGCTCGTCATCGACCCACGGCGCGACATGGGACGCCGCGATTGGTGCGGACACAACGCTTCCCGCGCTTTGGGACTGCGGCGTTGACGCTACGCTCGATTCTCCGCCTGTGCCTGCGTCCCCGTTCACTTGAGGCTCCGCCGTCACTAAAATCATTCGTCATACTCTTCATTATTCCTCGTATCATCGCCTCGGCTCCGTCTCCTCCATTTTCCATTTATTTTATTTTTTCCCCCTTGAAAAAACGCTTTTTTCATTTTTTTTAAATTATTTCAAAGCCCACTCTCGGACTCGGGGCCGACGATTCCTTCGAATTTCAAGTTAAGACACTTTTCCACATGCCATTCGAAGCCGTGCACTCCCCTTTTATTTTTCCAATCCTCCAATCCCAGTCACCCTCCAATTTACACTCTTAAATCCTATTTTTATCTTTAAAATTTATTTATTATCGATAAAAAGCAGGTACTAAATAAACAGCGAATCAAAACCTTTCCAAATAAATTGCCATCACTTAGATTTTATTATTTTCTACGCTTTCATCGATCTACGGATACAAATACAAACGATCGGAGAAGACGACAGATTCATGGGAAATTCACTACCTTCAAAATTTTACCGAATTTTTATTAAAAATCATTTTTATTTTAAATAAATTCTTTTGCAACAAATTAAAATTTTAGCTTTTATAATAATGAAAAAAATAATAAAATAAAATAATGAAATATTTCTCGAATCAATTGATCGGTTTAGCGGAGACGCTAATTTTTTAATTGATAGGAAAATGATATGTGAATCTTACGCCTTCTTCCGAGGAAACACATTGGCCCAAAAGAGCAAAGAGCTACAACGAGCACATAAAAACGTCTAAAATACGTAAACATTAAAAACAACAAAGACACGTATTGTTTTTTCGTATAATCATGGAAAAAATGGTGTTTTAATATTGTTGGTAAATATCGCAACGTTGAGATGATCGCACGTGACGACATGAATACGAAATGATTAAGAAGATCGTCGATTATTGGTCGCACAAACATGAAAAACAAGACGACAGCCCATTAGTGTGTCGGTGTATTCGGAAACGGGAAAAAAAATATGACGGTGAGACAATGATTGGGCGGAGAGTTCAGAGGATATGAGAACAGTTGGTGATCGATTTGTTTTCTTGGAAGCTCCTGGACAGTCGAACGGGAAGAGAATTACTCTTTAGCCAATAGTATGGAAAAAGCAACAGCCATACGCAACATCGAGGAAATCAAGAATTGGCAGTTTTTTTACGTTTCACTTTTTAAAAAGCATGTCCAGCATTTTTTATCCATAAAAATCCAACTTTTTTTCGCAATAAAATTTGACGAATATCTTTATAGTTTTTCGAGCCATTTTTTGCTTCTTCTTTCAATATTCTGAATGAAAAACTTTGGCTACTTCGAAATTATTAGAATTTTATGAAATTTTGTTAGCATACTCTTTAGTATTAAATATAAATTTACAAATTTTTCAAGATTTTTCCTTTATATAGTTCTCGAGCACTTGGACACTGGAGATATATAGGTATACATATTGTACATATTGTAAACTCAAATTATTCGACAACTATGTAGACGAAAAATAGAAAAAAAATTTGTCTCATCGTAGTATTTGATGTTAAAAAATATGATGAAATTTTTTTTATTAAATTCGTATCATGTTCTCGTGTATGTAGCAAACCTCTTTGATACTTAGAGAGCAAGAAAATCTTGCAGCACGTCGAATAATGCATTTGAAAGAATTCCCCAAGTTTCATTGCGAAAATGGAATAATTGCTCGAATAAAAAATGCCCGAACGTAGCCTTAGATACAAAGATACAAGGGCTTTGTTTTAAAAGAGAAATACAAATGGTAGTCGTTGAGTAAATCGAGAGCTAGATAAAGATTAACAACAGAGAGAATAGTGACAGGAAAATCGAGCCATTAAAGTTAGTAAGTAGTAACAGCGAGTTCAGCCAATCGAGAAAAAGAAAGTGAAAAAAAAGAAGTAAAAAAAAAAAAAAAAATTGAGATAAATCGTACAGTCACGAAAAATTGAGTTATTCAAAGGAATTTTCCAAGTGCAGTATCGAGACGTTAATAGGACGGATGGCTAACGAAGAAAGCACATTTTACGACGAAATAGTCGAGTGGTTGCTGTATTGGTTGTTTTCTAGAGTGTCGTTCGTCTGGTAGCTCGTTTCCAAGTGCTACTTACTAGCTTGTAGGCCGGCGTTAGCAGAATGAAGGGCATCGGTGTTATTGGTTCGATTATCAACGAGGGATGATGATTTGGATGGGTGTTTGTCAACAACGTCTACAGGAGCAGCGGAGCGAGCAGGAGTTGTTGTTGTTGTTGTTGTTGTCGATATTGTAGTTGTTGTTGTTTTGGCGCTGGTGATTTTGACGGGTTTGTTGTGGTCGATGTTCGATAGAGAGGAAACTTTAATAGCCTTTGTAGTGGCTGATTTAGCAGGCGACGATTCGAGCTTCGTTTTTTCTACCGCTTGTATATTATTCTGCCCGATTCCGATCGTTGACGATTTTCCCATCATTTTTTCACTCGTTGAACCACCAACGCTCGTGTTCGACCAATTAAACGCATTTTTTTGCTGACTCGCTCCTCTAATACCTTGTCCGGTCGTCGTCGTCGTCGTCGTCGTCGGTTTAGTCGTGCTTGTCGTACTTTTCGTCGTTGTTGTCGCTGTCGCTGTCGTTAATATATTCGCTACATTTGTTATCCCTATTGAGCTTACACCGGGTTTGCTTGACTGATGATGAGCAACAGGGCGATGGGGGGGAGCGTTTGTCGCGAGGAAGGCTAAAACACATATCGTACAATTGTCACAAATCTATTAATTAACACTTTATTATCGTCGCGACGTTTTTTTTTTTTTTTTTTTTTATCAATTTTTTTCAAACTTTTTTTTTTTTTTTATAATTTCTTCTGAATGATTTTTTTTTTTTTCCTCGTTGAGCTATCTTGGGGCTTGTAGTCCCGTACGGGACGGAGAAAAAAACATTTTTTTTGTACGGATTTTCAAGAATTTGGGACGCGATTTAAAAAAAAAATTTAATTTTTTTTGTTTTTTTTCGGCGCGATAAAAAATTCTGAGATTCCGATCGAAATGAATTTTTCATCGGGACTACAGGCACAAGGCCTCGAGGCTATTAAATATTGAACAACCAATCGTAAGACTCCGATTAACTTCATTCTTGGTGAATATTTATTTATTTATGCGTTATTTGCTAAGCGCGATCGCGTGCGAAGTTTTATTTTTTAGCAGGGCAACCGGGCGTGGATTTCGATTATTTTTACTGTGCTCTGAGGAGTCAATTCGACTTGCCTACTCCGAGAGTATAATGAAGGGTTACTAAGTTCTCTTGCCTTATGAGGGGTAGCTATGGAACTAAAGAGAGAGAGAGAGAGAGAGAGAGAGAGAGAGAGAAAAACTACGAGTGAGAGGTTTTTTTTCGGGTGCTACCAAATTCCATCTCATGTCGACCAAATTTCGAACGAAACGATTTAAAAATATTAATCGTTTTATTTTTCAATGCTGTTGAAAAAATTTTCAAGCCTTTGAGCAGAATATAATTTTTGACTGATTATCGTCGGGGATTGAGACGGAGAAAACATTTTTCCCCTGGAGATCGACACGAGGGTGGAGCAGCGAACCGGAAGTGAAAGATTCACGGGGCAAGAAGGGTCAAGGGTCAATGATTCGTTTGAGCAAGGCGTATGATGATTTTTTTTCTGTTTTTTTGTCTTTTTTTTACGTCACGAGGGCTGATTTTTTTTTTTTTTTTTTTTTTTTTTTTTTTTTTTTTTTTTTTTTTTTTTTTTTTTTTTTTTTTTTTATTTTTTTTTTTTTTTTTTTTCTTTTTGGACTAAGAAAACGTACGTTTGCGATGAGCCCGCGGGGAGGGCCTTGTCTTGTGAAGAGGTGTCGGCCCAGGGCCCGAAGGTGGCGGCGGTAATGGCGGTATGGGCGGCTCGCACGTCGACCCACAACTCGAAGTCGTGTATTGTATGGAGGAGGGCTCTCTTATGCTCCACCGGACCCCACGGCCACCCGCGGCTGAAACACCCGCGCTCCCTCTTCTAATCACACTCTAATCGCTCCTAACAATTTTCTAATTTTTTTTCACTTTTTTTTTTTTTTTTTTTTTTTTTTTTTTTTTTTTTTTTTTTTCTTTTTTTTTTTTTTTTTTTCTTATTTTTTTTTCTACTCATTTTCTCCGATTTTTTTATCACATTTTTTATCTTTTTTTTAGAAAAGTAATAAATATTTTCGTTCATTTTGGAAAGCCTAAAATTGTTGGATCGCGGATGGGCCTTTTTTTTGTCATTTTTCTTCGCAACCAGTTCTCGACGTTTCCAACATTTTTTTTCATTTTTTAAAAACAATCGACATTTCGGCATTTGATTTTTGCTTGACGATTTTTTTTTCAGCGTTACTCCACGATGGCTCGACCCTTCTAGGGCAGGGAGGGGATCAGAGATTCATCAATTTAAATATTTAAAAAAAAGAAAAATGATGGATACCGAATCGACGAGTCGATCAACTCTCACGAGTTAACGAAACAAACTGCAAATATCCATGCACGATATTTACTCAGTATTTATCATATATGGCATCGAATCTATCTCACAAGTGTTTTTTACTACGTCTACAACTTTTTAACTATCTTCTGAATTTAACACGCATTTTCGTAACCTACGGAATAACTCTCGTTCTTTAAAATCCGAGTTTTTCGAGTAGGCAACAGTTACAGTAGGCGAATAGAAAGATGAGAGACAGCAAGAGAGAAACATATAGGTAGACAAGTCTATCATGCATCTCTCTAAATAAATATACAAACACTGATGACAATTTTGCAAGTGACGACCCTTTGTACCCACCGCCCGAACACAAAATTCAACTAAATTATGGATCTTCGATTCATGCTCTCCGGAAAAACTGGAATGAAGATTTTTTTGGAAAAGATTGATATTTTGTTGATTTCTTTCGACTAAACGTTTTTTGTTTGTTTGAAAAATCACAAAATTGGGTCGTTGCAGCGAGAAATATTGTGGAAAGTCTCTTGGAAAAGTCCATTTTTGTCATTCCAATCATAAATTTCGCTGACGGTTGCGTTAGAAATGTAAAATATTGTCGAAATGATGAAAATTTTGTAATTATGAAAAAAATATTGAGTTGGTATCGTATTCAACAAAATATTCAACCTTTTTTGACAAAATTTCATTTTCAGTGCGACTGGGATCAATAACTACCAATCGTTTATTCTTGGTACTTTTTTGTGTGTTCGTTTTTTTTCGAAATAAATCGTCACGGGCAGCGAGTATCTCGTTTTATCCATCAGATTCATTGTTTTTTGTTAATGCGATAACTACACGATGATTTTTTTTATTATGAATTATATAGATATGTTAATTAATAATATATATACGCCGAGACGACGAGAGTCGAACGAGCAAACAGCAGTCCAATTAATAACATGTATCGCGTATATGTTTCGCACCATTTCATATGCAAATATATATAAAATGTGGTTCATAGTTATGTGCATATGGGGTTGGCACATTGAGGAGGTGGGCTTTTCGTTGAGAATTTTTTCGATCGCCTCGGCGATGACGATTCCAACTGAATGAAACGTTATTCGTCCATTCTCATGAGATTAATTAATTATGAAAATTTGCATGAGTGAAAAAAATAAAAAAATGCGAAAGGAAAATTCTTCGATCGAGAAAATTGGAGCAAAATCCGATTTTATAATTGCACAAAAATTCATCATTCATTTAACCCTTCGTAGAGGCACTGGGTCAATTTGACCCGGAGTTTTAAACGAGAAAAATGAAGCTCGACCGATTTTTCATGAAATTCCCAAAAAAAAAAATATTTTCGTGTGAGTATCGAGGTCGAAAAATTAGAAACCGGGTCAAAAAGACCCAGTGTGTCAAGGAAGGTCAAAATGATGCTCTAAAATCAGTGAATTCGTGGAAAAAAAAATTGCCTCCGATCTGGGACAGCCCAAAAAATAAATTACCCCAAAGTAGCAATTTTTTTTCTTCGAGCTATATCGTCACATATACACGATATATATTATATAAAACATAACACACGATATCTATAATAATATTCATTGAATTCTACGATCAATCGAACTGTCATTGTGTGCATGAAAAAAAAATGCATAAGATCGATCATTTTGGCTTTCAGTCGAGTTGCATTAAAACAAGGCTATTCGTTAAAGGTCAAGAGGTTAGGGTAGTAGTGGCGAGGGGCAGGGGGGCGAGGGGCGGAGTCAGGGTGAGGTTTGCTCTCTCATAAAATGGTGTGCGGAATCCTGATTTGAAACGCGGTATGAATCGATCGATTTGATTATTCGTAGGACAAGAAAAACGTAATCAGAAAAGCAAAAAAAACATTATGAAAAAAAAAAAAAAAAAAAATATTTCCGTACTCGACCGAAAACTTTTGATTCTGTTCAACGAAACATTGACATTTTACTATTTTTTATCTTTTTTTTACTTACTCGGACGTGGATGCCTTTCGGGCTCGACGCTCTTCTCTCTCGCCTCCTTGTCCTTTTGCTCCTTTTCCTTTTCCTGCAAAATTCAGAAAGGTGTTTGAAAAAATTTCAAAAATAATGACGTTCCTTTCGGTTTTTTTTTTTTTTTTTTTTTTTTTTTATCGACGATTCACAACGAAAAATTCTCACGGTACGAATAAAAGCTCTCGTGTGACCTTCGTGAAGCAAAAACCGATGAACATCATCTAACGTGTATTGACACGACGTACGAATAATTGTGCTCAGTCGGTGACGATATAAAATAATAAAAAAAAAAAACAGAAAAAAAATTGTTACGTTAAAAATTCGGCGAGATTTTCGCGCGATCCGGTAGCTATCCGGACTAGCGTTCTTGCCAATTTAATTAAAATTCATTTGAATTACAAAATTAATTTGATTATTTTTCATTTATCAATTTCCAAATTTTATAAAAATAAAAATAAAATTTTATCAATTAATTAATTAATTCGTTAGTTAATTGCACAATAATTAATGCAACAATTAATTAATTAATTAATTAAATCGGAAAATTAAAAATAAATTTTTATTTAGAAAGCTCTCGTGTGAGGTTCGTGAAGGAAAAACCGATTAACATGAAAAGTGTATTGACACGACGTACGAATAATTGTGCTCATTCGGTGACGATATAAAATAATTGAAAAAAAAAAAAAAAAGGAAAGTTTGTTACGTTAATAATTCGCCTAGACTTTCGCGTGATCCGGTAGCTATCCGGACTAGCGTTCTTGCGGGCAGACGTTCTCGTCGATGACGACATCGAGGATGATGATACCTTGGCGTCTTTGCTGACCGAGGGTGCCCGCGGTGGTGGTTGACGTTTCGGTGACCTTCGCTCGCTCGCCATCGGTCCAAGACTCTGTGAACGTCCCGTTCGTGGACTGCTCTTAGGACTCGATTTCGTTTTCGGTTGAATCTCGTCTCGCGTTTCCTTCGAATCGTCCCGACGACGCGGTACCACCGGCTCCAATTTTTCACGCGTCGGCGAAGGCAATAGAGCTCCGTCACCTTTTCCACCGACAAAACAAAAACGCAAATTATTATTTTTCAATTTCTTTTCCATTCAGCCAAATTTTTATCGAATAATTCGACTCACCCACTCCCGTGGTACGATCAAGATGATGACGAATCAAAAAGTCCTTTCTCGCTCGAGCTATTGCTTTCTCATTGTCCTGATAAACAATTTTTTTTCAATATTCATTTATTCATTGAATCAAATTTCATTCAATCTTTTATTTTTATGAATTTTCATTTTTAAATTAAATTCAATTCAATAAATTAATTTAAAAAATCAATTGATCAATTCAATTTGAATTCATTTAAATAGATAATTAATTTTATTATTTTTCATTCATTGATTTTTCAATTTCATTGAAATTGAATTCAGATTATTGATCAAATTTAATTTCATTCAAAAATAAAAATTAATTTTCATTTTAATTTTGATTTAAATTTAAATTTCAATTATTATTTCAATTTTCATTTTAATTTTAATCTCAATTTTTTCTCCAAATTAAATAATGAATAATCTTTGATTAAAATCAATGGACATACAGCTTTGATGTCATCCTGGAGAATTCCATGAGAGGGTCTGGCTTGTACGGAAGAAGGTCGACCGGCGGGTGGCATAGTCATAGAGGGTGCAATTTTTCGTGTATTTTCCTTGTCCTTTTCCTCCTTCGTGACTGACCTGTTGGCCGAATATTCCAAAAAGTCAGACGACCAATAGCAATTTTTTGTTTGTTTTTTTTTTTTCAATTGCAACGACAAAACACGGGATTTTCATTCACAGGGGTGGGGGGTGAGGGTAAAGACGAACAACGACTACGACAAAATCCCGTTTGACCAAAACAACAATCGACTAATCGGTGGAGACTCGTCAACGATTATGCACCACAAACAAATTCGTAGTTATGTTTTTTTTTGTCTTTTCATATTACTGGCCTGGCTAGAGAAAGAGCGTTGAGCGAATGATTGTTGGTTACGTGTTTCCATAGCGAGACTTCCTCCTCCGAAGCTAATCCACATCCCCAGTCTCGATGCTGATTGTCAAAATGATAACAAAACGAATCGAATAATATTTTCAAAATGTCATCATCGACCTCGTTACTTTTTTACCATTCTTACGATTTTTTCTGGGTAAAAAAAAAAACAATTTACAAATTTCCAATGCCCGGAAAGACTTTTCATTCGAGCAAAGGAAAATTTTGCAAATTAGCATTTTACCCAGAGCAATCAATATTTATTATTCAACTAAATTACACGAACATCGAGTCATGCGAACAATAAATTCGTCCAATATTCTCCAACTCTTTCGAACAAAAAAAAAAAAAAAAAAAAAAATGAAAAAAAAACATCGAACGTTTCGAAGAAGAAAAAAAACAGAAAAAATGGTCGTCGTGGCAATTAAAATTTTACCTTATACTCGTCGGCCAAACGCCTCAGTTCTCCCATCTCGGAAGTGGGAAAACTTTTTCCCAGTAATTTTCTACGAGTCTTGGCAGCGTTATCTCCGCTCACCAACGTCACTCCCTTATCCGTAGTTTTTTTCTTTCTGCAAACAGTGACATTTGAGATGGCTCGCAAAATGGAAAGGAGCTCAGTCGCGGTTCGATGAATTATTATGAGTGTGTTGATCTTTTTTTTTCGTTTTTTTTTTTTTGACAAGTTGAAAATTCGAGGCAAACGGGTTTGTCGTAGTCGCCTTCGTTTTTTTTTGTTTTTTTTTTTTAAATTCTGACCTGAAGGTCACTTTGACCTCGTTGATTTCTTCCTCGCGCTCGTCGCCTTCCGGAACGACCCCGTCCACCGTGTCTGTGTGACCGACCAACGGTTCCAGTTCCGATGCTTGAGCTCCTATTTTCAGTCCCAAACAAATATTCATTATTTTCACTCGATTAATCGATCTGCAACTATTTCGCGGCTGGAAATAGCGAAGCAACGATTTTTTATTAGTTTTTCTAATAGCCCGTGATAAATGCAATGGTTACCGATTGAAATTTCGATGGAAATTCGTGCGAGCACGCTCGTTGACAGAAAAAAACAAAAAAAATTCAGTCTTTTATCGTCATTTTTTTTTCTTCATTTTTTTGTTTTTTTTTTTTTTTTCATTTTTGAAAATGATTTGCGTGACTAAATGTAGCGCGAAGCGAGTTGCCTAGTTTTCAATCAAGGTTTCAATCCATCCTATGTTTTGCAAAATAATAATAAACACGTGGGTCATTGTTTTTGTTGTTGGAAAAATGGAGGAAGAAAACAAAAAGAATGAAAGAGAGTTGAGAATTTACCAGTTTCGTGCTCGAACTTATGGGAATTGTTTGCTCGTGTTGTTTGTATGATAAAATATAATAATAAGCTCGTTTACCATCACGCTTGTGATCGACGTCACCTGGTCTCTTCTTGTGTACAGGCGCCGGGCCGGTTGGTCCTATACCCTGTTTCAGAGCCCCCATGCTCAATGACTTTCGCGGAGGTCCGGCTGTTCCGCCAGCCCCACCGGCAGCGGCAACCGGGCCTACCGCATCCCCGTTCGTCAGCTGTGATCGCCTTGGCCAGGCAAACTGCAATCGATACTCCGTGCTTATTCGCGAAATCGCTTTACTCAGCTGACTCGGTGGCAACGCCGCGCTTGCCGCGACCTCCTGAAATAAATGCCACGAACTAATGAGAATTTTTTTTTTAAAACACGAAATTAACGAAGGATTTCTTCAATGGAAATGCAATTTTTTCAACAATGTCGAGATATTTTGTTGAATACTCAATTTTTTTTTTTCACTTTTTTCGAATATCCTTTATTTCCTTAATATTTTACATTTTTAACGCGACTGTCAACCAAATTTACGATTGGAATGACAAAAATTGACTTTTCTTAGAGACTCTCCAGAATATTTCTCGCTGCACGGACTGAATTTTGTCATTTTATAAAAAAAAAACGTTTAGTCGAACGAATTCAACAAATTTTTCATAACCGTTTTCGTAAAAAACTATAAAACATCATTTTTTCTTGTTTTTAATTATTTTTTTTTTTTCGATTTATTAATGCGGGGAAAAAAGGTGGAACATACCCGAACTTTGTCAGCAACGACGTTGGTATCGACAGCATCGATGCCACCGCCATCGGCCGCGGTAATGAATTCGTGAGTTTTGTAGGCGAGCTCGGGGCACTTTTTTCTTCTGGGAAGAGGTGGCTCGAGGGTCGGTCCTATGAACGATAAAATCCAACGAAAAAAAACAACAAATATAATATTTATTATCGACTGATAATAATAATAATAACTGAAATATTTGTACTTATTGGGTTTGTGGGCGTGTTTGTGTGGCAAGATTAATTCGGGTAGGTGTTGAATCAATAATATTATTTAAATGCAAGACGAGAGGTTCGAGTCTTGGCGGAGCGAACACACAAGTATATGAATATCCATGATAATAATGGCAGTAAAAATAATATAATAGGAGAAAAAAAAATCATCGCGAGAAGCGAGGAAACTATAAAGAGAAGCTGCCACGACATTTTTTCTCAAATATTTTTTTCCCTCACGTCCTAATTAATTAATTAATTAATCAATTAATATTATAATATTGATAATAAATTATATAAATATAATTATATAATATCATTATAATTATAAATTAATTAATTAATCAATTATTATAATATTTATATTTTATAATTTATTTATAATTATTTATAATTATAATTTATAATTAATACTATAATATTAATTTCAATAATCGTGATAAAATATTTGCAACGTCCTAATTAATTAATTAATTAATTAATCATGATAAAACATTAGCAACAATAACGATATTTAGCGACAAAAATAACCACTAAGAAGCGCATAATATAAGAAGGAAAGAAGCGTGCGAAAACGTGCAAAATTTCTAAGCGTCACAACCTCTTCGTTTCAATTAATTTTCATTTATTTTAATTGCAACGAAGATTAATTAACTTTGTACGATCTTCGTCCAACGATTCTCCGCTCAGACTGTTCTCCTCGTGTGTCCTCAACAATCATCATTCGCAAAGCGCTTTGTTAATGAAAAATAATGAAAAATAATGATGTTTCTTGATTTTTTTTTTCAATCCACTCACAAACGGTCTGACTCATCCTGACCGTTTCTACTTAACCCTCTCTCTCTCTCTCTCTTGCTAAATCCAAATGCAACGACGCGCCATTCGCCGAAAGGATCGATACGGCCGATCGATCGGGGGTGCAAACGCTCCGTTCCACGAAAAAATATTCGCACGCCAAGTGAGCGGAAAAAAAAAATATATATATATATATATATATATAGATGAGGAAAAAAAAAGTATGTCCAAGCTCTAAAGGGAAAGCGGAGGCTCTCGCGACATGAGAACTGAGTGGA
Organism: Campopleginae sp. 14b; assembly: GCA_030522525.1. NCBI lineage: Eukaryota > Metazoa > Arthropoda > Insecta > Hymenoptera > Ichneumonidae > Campopleginae sp. 14b. Next base: position 54,546 of record JAPYYS010000288.1, read on the forward strand.
CATGCCCGAGGAGGTTTTGACTTAAATTCAGAAAGAAAACTAAGGTCGCACTTAGCCAACGTACTCGTGCTGGCTCATTAACGTTCTCTTCGACTTACTTCAATTAACATCTTGTCTTTTCACTTGTTATTACTCTTTTCTACTCTTCCTTTTTACTCGTCACTTATAAAGTACGACCAACGACGATACCAAACGAGACAGCAGTTGTTCGTTATCGTTCTCCCCCACTAAACCAAACTAATTTAATCGCTCTCGTTTTCTTAATGGAGAGACTATAGTAATTAACATCTTTTTCTTTTCACCCTCGATCGTTCGTACCGAGACTCATTACTTACCATTCAGAATTTCTCTCCATATTTTTATCACTCTCGAATAGGCTGAACTCAAGCTTATGGTAAATCAGCAAAAGGCATGGGAAAATCATATTTGCTATGGCATCTTATTTGAGCGAGTACGAACGTTCAATCAAAATTGATCATTTATTCATTTTTCAAGATGAAAATTGGAAAAAATAAAATCGTTCGATCAAAATTGCTCATTTTTTAATATTTCAATTGAAAAAAATCTAACATAACATAAAAAATAAAATCGATTATTTTGCCGATTAATTAATGATCATGAAAATTGTGGACGTTATTGCGAAAGGAAATCGAAGCGAAATCGTTGGAGCTTTTGATTGACTTTCACTACTTTCTCAACGAATTAATACCGCGAGATCTTTTTCGTTAATTTTGCGTTTTGTAGCACGTTTTTCTTTAAGTTTTTCAACGTCTCTGCTGTTTGGGTTGCTCTTACCTTCGATGTTTTCATCCTCGGTTGACTTGGCCGATTGTAGCTTCGCGATCGCTTGCTTCGCTGCAATCAAAATTCGCAGCTGGCACGTTTTTTTAAAGGGCGCAAATTCGGGATGGTTTTTTTTTTCTTTTCTTTTTCATTTTCGGTTCGTTATTCTTTGGGGTCTGAGCAAAGCGAACGAGCCACGTGGCTTTTTGGTCCTCTACCATGTCGAATAATTACCGAGCCACCAATTAATTACTATCTTTTTTTTTTTTTTTCCAAATTTTTTTTTCCCTCAACACTTATTCCATTTTTTTTTTTCAAAATTTCTCAGGCAAACTTTGCTCGATCTTCCGAGTCGCTGGTTCGTCGAGACTCGCACGAACTCGCGAAACAACGTTGTGAAATGAACTCTATCCTATAACAGCATTCTCTAAACTAATATTAACTCTCAAACTATTTTTATATTTTAAGTTTTATTCACGACCTCGTCTCACGTTATTCTGCGGCTTATACATTTACTTTATTTCGATAACTCAAGTTTACGATACAAAAATCGTTTTTCGGGCTAAGCTAAATTTTGAAAAAAAAATCATTTTCCTATTAAACTCTATAATGAATCTTTTCAAATATGAAATAAATGAGGGCACAGTGAAAAGACAATTTCGTTAGAAAAGATCGATGTTTCGTTGCATTCGGTCAACTGAACATTTTTTTTAATTTTTTGAAAAATCACAAAAAAAAATTGCACTGCAGCGAGAAATATTCTAGAAAGTCTCTTTGGAATGTAAATTTTTCATATTCCAATCGTAAATTTTACTGACAGTTAGAAATAAAAAATATCGTCAAACTGACGAAAATTTCGAAATTGTCAAAAAATATTAATTTGATCGTGTGTTAAAAAAAATATCCGAGTTTTGTTGCCAAAATTGAATTTCCACTGTAGCTAAAACGAGTTTATGTACAAAAACGATGTTTGGAAAAAAATGAACGTTTATTATAAATGTACAGAGCAAAATTGGTCGAGAAAAAAAACTAATTCGATAAAATTGAATATTTTTTGAGCAAAAAAAAGGGAAATAAAAGATCGGGATGTAATTTGATTTTCCAAGAAAAGACGAGCGAGCAGAAAATTCGACAAGAAATAAAAACGATGAAAAATGTGTCTACGTGAGAGAAGCTTGTTATTGACGACAGAGAGACACAGAAAAGTCACAACACCGATAATGTGATAGTCCAATGAAAGGTAAATTAAAAAAAAGGTGATTAATGAAGATAAAAATGTAATGGAATGAAGAAACTTGAGAATGGATGGTAATAATAATTAACGAGAAAATAGTGGCGAATAAATGGCGAATAAATAAGTAAATAATAGTGGCAGATAAATAGTGTTTATCTGTGTATTAAATCGACTAGAAAAAAAAAAAAATATCTAGAGGTACGAAAAACACATTTTTTTTTGGATTAAAAAAAAAAATGATGGGGAAAAATGAGAGGAAAGAAATCCACTAGATAACTAACAGATATTACGAAGAGAGATCAACAAAAAGAGCAAATAAAAAAGGAGATGAAAAATGTATATATAAAAGCTGGAAAAGAGTGGAAAAGGGGTGAAAAAAAAAAAAAAAAGAATGGGAAAGGATTATCGACCAGCCCGACGACAGCATTGTCCTCGTACGAGAAGGATTTTATTGTCAACAAACAAAAAGGGAAAAAATAATGATAATAAAAGTGAATGAATGAAGGGAATAGATGGGAGGTAAAGAATAGAAGAATAATAAGGAAAAGTAAGAGAAGACTAAAAAAATATGTCGTTCCTCCAACCGCTTTCTTTATCCTCAACTTCCTTCTCTCTCGTCGTTGATTTTTTTTCTTCTCACTAATGAGACGCACAAAATAGTACAAGGATATCTATATACGTAAAAATTTGAATAATATAGGATGTTGAAAGATTTTCTAATATTTCCTGAGGTTCGCCACATCTTTGGCCAACTTTTATCATTTTTGTGCGTTTTATTCATTTATTTTTCTTTTCTTTTTTTGACGTTTTATTAGTGGAAAAATAAAACTCACTGGAAGTAGGTGGCGCCTGGGGCGCTCGACGTACGACCGTGTGCTCTTGGTGAGGCCCCGTGTATTCGTGCCATGTATAAGTGCTCCTGTATTCCGAATGGAGCTGCTGAAATGCACAAAATTCTTAACGTTTATTTCTTCACTCTCATCTGGCAAACGAATTTTTAAATTTTTTCTTTCATTTTGTACGAAAAATTGAGGGTCTTTGTTGCCAAATTCAAAGGCTTTTCAATCAAAGCATCGCGTTGATTTAATTCACTCAAATAAATGTCATACCTGCTGGGTGTCTGGCTGAAAAATTCTTTTTAGTCAAAGGGAACATTTTTTTTTTATTAAAATTAAGAAAAAAACCGAATTCACGATTCTGTGGGTCCCAAGTCCCTTGGGACGCAACTTGCAGGGAGATAGGATGCAATTATGAGAAAATTTGGTGCGTGTGTGTGTACCGGAAGGTAAGAAAAATTATTGTATTTAAAAAAGATGGTAATTCTCAACGAAATTTTATTTCCATCGAGCTCATTCGACCGTATTTTTTGACCCAAATGTTTCCAGGCAATTAGGAAACATTTGAGCGAGTGACGTTTCAATAATCGGCAACGTGTGTACCGATAACGTAGTCTTTTTTTTCTTCATTTTATCGCGCGAATCCCCAACGCCGGGCGCGAGCATTGTCGTCGGAAGAAAAAAAAAGTGGAAAAATAGGGAAAAATACGAGCGTCGAGCCTTGAAGAAAAAAAAGTTTATTCTCGGTGGGGTATTGTCGAGGTCCGGAGAGGCCTCAACCATTCATGCCAGCGCTAAATCCGTTGTTCCCTTTCGTGGTATTATCCCCTGTTATAGTTTCGTGCGGTGAAATTCCTTTTTTCTCAAACACTCGCTTTCTCTCTCTTTCTTCCTTGAAAATAGCTCCGCGCTCATGTCAAAACCAACGCCGATTTTTTCACCAACCTTTTGCTGCTTTCACTATACACCCACACATAAAAACGCATACATCTCAGCGTTTCATCAATTGTCCTGCACAGCCTGTGAATAAGTGCTTTTTGTATATCAACTCGGGCCTTCCAAGTTACAAGAAAAAGTTCGGGACGTTGGGCTCGAGTAAAAAGAAAAAACGATTTTCCCTTAATTTTTTGTTGGATCGGAAATTTTTTCAAAAATATCCAATAATTTTTTCTTTTTTTTCTACACTCGAAATTTTTTTATCAATAAAATTTGATTTATGAGAAAAATATGTTTTTTTTTTATAAATATTTATAAGTTTTGAGTAATCTTTCGAGTTTATTTTATTATTTTGAATAAAAATGATGAATTTTCGGTTGGAAATAGCGATTGAAAAATTATCCAAATGGGGAGGAAAAATGTGGAATTTACCGAGGTAAGATGAAAGAGTATACGAGGTGGAATGTGGATGAAAGGATTTGATGAAATCTTAAGGTGGAGAGGCTAGGAAAACGATTGGGAATTTTCCCTCGGGGAGAGTTTTGTACAGGAAAAGACGAAATGGGATTTAACTTTGATCGCAAAGTTTCTTAGGTTTCCGCGCCTCGAAGGACAATGCGAGAGAATCGAATAACGATGGGAAAGAGAGCAAGCAAGCAAACAGAGCTTGTGAAAGCCGAGAGCCGTTTTCACAACTATAATATGACCTTTTCTGCCTATCTCTTCCCCCTCCCCATTCTTTCCTTTTCCTTTTCCGATTATTCCCGATTTTTCCATCACCAGACAAACTTGCCACGAGACAGATAAAGAAAATACAAGTTTATTACTTTTTTTCCAATATTACGAATACAACATTGTGTACAGACTCGGCCACTTTGTTATCCTTGTGTCCGGACCAAGAGCTCTGCATGCCCAAAGAAAAATATTCCAAAACATTTTTTTTCTATTTATAAAATTGAATAGCCTATTTTCATTTTTTCATTCGTATTTTTTTTTGAGACCGAATTTTTTAAAATTGCTCATGATAAACGAGAAAATTTTTTTTTTCATCTCCACGTTTCGTTTCGTTTTTTTTTTTTAAATAAATCAGGCGGTATCGACAATGGGAGAATGGGCGATATGGATTTTAGAATATTCTCAAAATATAGTTGAATATGTACGAAGAGAAAAAATAACACGTATAGGCTTGTGCCGATGCGAGTGCAGCAGCAGCGAGGGTTTCGATAAATCGACAGCGATGTTGGTGGTGCAGAGGAATATTGGAGTAGCGAGAGACAAAAGCCGATGCCTTCGGGGGGCTTCCATAATCCATTGGCTCGAGAGAAAAGCTCATACACACTCATTTCGTTCCTCTACGTGTATTAACCCGCCAATTATTATTTCTGCCTGCATGTGGATTATTCGGACGCAAAGCCAATCAATGAATAAATTAAATTATAAGTAATAATAAGAGGGCTCGTGGGTGGGTCGAAAACCTTTCCTCGACGAATAAAAAATGAAAATAAATTAAAAAAAAAATTAAACGAAATGAAAAAAATTGAAAAATGGTTTGTTTTTTTTTTTCAAAACGAAAAATAAACTCAGCAATCGCCAGGGAAGTTGAGAAAAAAAAAAAGAAAAAAGAAAAAAAAAAAAATTGGAACGAGATTGAAAATCGTTGAATCGTGAATAAGTGGAAATTTTGTTTTTCAATCGCAATTAAAGTCTCTGCGAGTTTAAATCAAAGTTGAAAATATTTCAAGCAATCAGTTGGACTCGGCAAAGCTAGACTCGCAATTAAACATCGTACAGGGGTGTTACGAGAAAAAACGATCAAGGTAACACGAAGCGAAAGAGGCAGCAGTGGGAAAGCGTATCGATGCGAAATGACTCTTGAAGCGAGAGTCAAACGCATACACGTTCCAAGTACCATCGCTCTCCTCGTGGTCAAGGCGAAAACATAGAAATATCCGTGAGCCAGTATCGGTGAGATTTTATAAATACGTTTAGATCGAGAGTCTCGAATACAAGTGGAAAGATATGTTTGTGTTAACACATGCACGTACATTTATGTAGAAATCTGTTGAACGAATGAACGAGGCCAGAGCAGCAAATATTTTCTTGGCTTTCGTAAAAGCCCCAGCTCTCCTTCAATAAATATATTTAGCTATATATTCGAGAGGTAAATATCTACTAAATATATACAGCAGGCTTCTGGCCATTGCCTTTCGATACATCAACATGTCGTGTGCATCTCGTAATCCAGATTTATTCGAAATCATCTGCCCCTAAACATCCCATGCAACAACACTTTTTATTGCCCATTTTATGTCACAGCTCGATTTTTATTTCATTTCACAAATGCTCGGGCTTGGCTTTACACAACGATATGATAAGAATTTCATTAAATTTCGTGATTCGTTTTTTTTCCATCAAATACGATGACACTCATTTTTTGAAATTTTTCCTCTACACAGTCGTCGAATTATTTGAGTTTACATGGAAAGAATTTTTTTGAAAAAACGAGCGGGTCAAAATGACCCCGTCCAGCGAGGAGGGGGGGGAGCAGAAAAATAAATGAATTAGAATAATTTATTTAGATCGTGAGGTATAAGTTGTAGGCTGTCGAGGGCTCGTTGGGAGCGTATCGATTAATCAGAATCTTTGAATTATTAAGAACGAAGTGTATTTTGTTGTTGTATCGATCAGCCGGTGGCGTAACCTTCGCCTCGTGACTGCTTTTTATTGGGAGAGTAAGAATTGAAAGGGAGAAGAAAATAGTTTGTATACAAGCGTCAGGGATAAAGGATCGAGTGGATATCCCTGGGGAAATTGTTTGGAGATGCCCTGGAAAAGGAAAGGATAACACTACTTGGAATATTGTTCGTACAAAAGAATTGGCTGACTGGTTCTTCGCTATCGAAAAGGTGCTCGGAGCAAGCTCAGCAAAAAACAGCTCACAGTCTCTCTTGTAAACTATCGCGATATACGAGTGTCGCCTCAGGCGAAATCTCAAGTATAGCTCTATAGACGAGAAGCTCCAAACTTCTCGAGTCTCCTGATCGTATTCACAACACTCTGTACACACCTTTCGAGCCTCGACCCAAGTCGACCAAACTTTGAGTAAGCCATCCTATGCTCCCATGTTTCTCAATATTTTAAGCAGCTTCCCTCCCCAAATCAAAATAATCAGAATTTTTTTTAAATCTCGTCACAACAATTATACAATAACCAATTTTTTCCTCATTTTTTTACCACATCGTTATCGAATCATTGAGAGTGCAATAATGCACAAGGTGTATACCTACATGTATGTGAACCCTATGCTTACACACGTGAACTTTGGTATTCAATAACTCGAGTACTATGTGATAAAAAAATTTGAAAAAAATTGTATCGTCGTATATATTGTTAAAGAATTTATTCACCAAATTTCATCGAGTTTCCATTTGGTTTATTTTCCCAACTTTTAACGTTTTTAGCATGGTTCAGAATGGCAGCATTGTATCCTCGTAATCCAACCTCCTTAAGCAACAAAATCGTCCCAATCTGTTTGTTTGAATAATAGAAGAAAAGCCTGTACAGCTGATGATCCGAATATCATTCCATGCCCTCAGCCTTGCACTTTGTTTGTGACGAACGGTTACGAAATTCAATCGAGCAGATATAGCGAAGATGTAAAGGAGAGGCTGTCGTATGTACAGCGAGATGGATCGAGTGCTCGATTGTCAATGTTGCTTGGAACGCGAGCGAATATATTCCGGGCACTTAGCTCGAGTGCAAACAGAGACTCGAGTGGAATAATAATGGCAACTGTTTGTCGTCGAACCAGAGGGGCAAAGAGAGATCATATGTACACATCTATGGACAAGAGTACATAATCCTAATACCTCTTCCCTATAGATGCATGTGTGTGCATCGATTCTAGATGCAATGATATAACGAGGGACCAGCCTCCGAGACAATCAAGAAAGATTAATGAACACTCGGAGCTGCTCGATTAACGATCGAGATTCTTCCTTTTTTTTCTCCTCATCGATCACATTGATTTTCCAATTTCTCTTTTGTTCAATTAGCAGTTTCGACTTTTCAGTCTAATCATTGGAGTTGTCCTCGATTATCTAGTCATCGGACATTGTTTGTTTGTTTTGCAAAATCACAAAATTTGGTCGTTGCAGCGAGAAATATTGTGGAAAGTCTCGTGGAAAAGTCGATCTTTGTCATTCCAATGGTAAATTTCGCTGCCAGTTGCGTTATAAATGGAAAATATTGTCCGAAATGGTGTAAATTTTGAAATAATGAAAAAAAATATTGAGTTGGACGTATTTAACAAAATATTGACATTTTTTAACAAATCGTTATCGTTATCGAATTTAATGCTTTTTATGAGAAAAGGAAATTTTTTAAAGAATTTCATTAATTTCGTAGTTTAATTGTAGAAATTTCGAAAGTTTGCATTCACTTCGGTAATCAGTGAGTCCCTAAGCTTCTGAGCATGCCAGCCAGAACGTTGACACGTGATTTTTCTTGTCAGGATTTCATATTTGTGGAAATGGCGATAATAATCGGTTGAAGATGGTAAAATAAAAAAATAAGAGAAAATATAAAGAAAGTGTATTTATTTAGGTGAATTATTGAGATAAAATGTATGAAAGACCTGTTGGGAGTGTTGGCTTCGTGGCATAACAGGCTCGTCTGCGGCGTGAACTAAGCGCAAAGCGCAATAACCGCGATCGTTTAACCCTCGAGAGCCAAAGCTTATTCTCCGGTGATAGTGGGCTCTCGTGTGGTTCTCCAGGATTACAACGACCTGCACTCATACCTTCGTACACAAGATGGCTAAGCAGCCAAGAGTGTGTATCTGTGTGTATGTGTGGATCGAGCTTAAGGTGGTTTGGAGCTCGACAATTTTGCTATCGAATTTTCTTCGCTCGGATTCACGAAATTCCCGTTTCACGCTCGATTACGCGGAGCCCTTGGCCTCCTGAGGCCCGCCGCTTGATATGACGAAAATTCGAACCACAGGGCACAAGATCGCACTTGGCATTCGAGCCCAAACTTTAATATTCGCGGTTCGACGCGAAAAATGTGAAAAAAAATTAAATTAAATAAAAAAAAATCCCTCGTCGTGAACGATCGCGCGCCGCAGAGCTCGCCGATTCTTACGAGAACCTTCGAACACTTGTTAACTCCTCCGATGTTAAGTCTACACTGCTCATTCCGCTTCCTCATAGACTTTCGGACTGACCCATAGTTTTATATACGCTATAGTCGCAGGAAAGCCTATGAGAAGCGCGCAAAGGGGGACTGCTCATTATTATTACCGCTCGGATATATATTTAATATACAGGGTGGTGTAGAATCGGCACCGAGCATATTATACCCTGAGAGCGTGTATAGTTTGCAACGCGCACGACCGTACTCATTTTTAACCGAGCTCGTAGACACACTGGGTCAATTTCACCCGAAGCTTTTTTTATTCGTGGGTCCTCAGATTCGAGTCACGTGACGAATATACTGATTTTTTAGCCTTGGTAGACACACTGGGTCAATTTGACCCGGAGCTTTTTTCTTATAAGGTTTTAATCGTCTTCGAGTGGGTTCAGATTGTTCGAAATCCAGAACGCACATTTGCAAATTTTCATAGTGTCAAATTAGAATCAACGGGCAACGGGGAAAAGTTGAAATTTTGGAAAAGATCACGAAGAAATGATTGAAAGTCATGGGAACCGTCGTCGGGATGCAAATAATTGGCGTTTCTGTTTTTGGAACGTCAGAAGTTTCGAAAAATTGGGCAATCACGTTTTTTTTTTTGGGTGACCGAGTTTGGCAGAGATTTTATAATTAAACAGACCAATTTAAATAGAAAAACATTTACGTCGCTGGCTGAGGAACACCCTGTAGATATTTTGTTCAGAGGTATAACAATTTTTGTATAGATATATAGTTGGTTGTGATACTATTAGTGCGAGGAGAGAGAGAGAGAGAGAGAGAGAGAGAGGGATGCTCGTGCCAATGAACCAGACGCTCGGCTGAGCGAAACGGATATTTCCACTTCCCAGCCGCGCGCGCGGCTACACACGGAATCGAGAGAACCGGCATCGTCGTCGTCACGTTCCACTTGCGAGCTCTGCGGCACTTCGAGCCTCACTTGTTCTTATACGTACAGAAATCTCTATATCTATATGTATATATATATATATATATATATTTACGTGTTCTCTCAAGCTTCTCCATCATGTTCCTCAAATATAGTCGTGCGACGTACATTTCGCCACCGGATCCGAGAACAATTGATGCGTTAATAGAGAAACCCGAATGAGAAACCGGCCAATGACATTGAACTCATTCGAACGAATCTCTAAAGGTTAAGGAGCTTCGCTACACACGACAATATTATAAGAATTTCATCAAATTTCTAGATAATATTCTTTAGCATCAAATACGATGACACGAATTTTTTCAAATTTTTCCTGCACATAGTTGTCGAGGAATTTGAGTTTACAATATGCAAAAGATATTTTAATTTAAATTTATAATAATTTAAAGATTTTAATTAAATTTTGTTTTTCTAATTGAGAGAAATTTTGTTTTTTTTCATACTCGGTCGATGAGGTTCAGAGAGCAATATATATTTATGTACCGATAATTATTCGAAATGGGATATTGAAAAAATGGAAAAAAAAGGTGGAAAAAAAGGGAGACGGAGGTCGTGAAATTTAACGAGCTCGAGGATTATCCTGGATTTTGTATCGAAGCGTTCGGAGCGACCTAATGAGGTCCACCGTTTGCACGCTATGTGCCCGCTCGTGTAACTCGAAAAAAGACTTCTCCACACACACAGCCCCATAGAGCGACTCGTCTATGTTATCGAGCACAGCGTGAAAGTGACTGGTTTAGGAAGAATTTTCATGCGAAGCTGGCAGCACCGGAGCTCGTCGATTGCGCCCGGTAAAACGGTCAATTTCACCCCGAGCTTGAACCGGTGCCGCACGAAATCGTGACTGCAGAATATATTCGCCATTCCTGTACAGAGCTGCTCGATCCTGTATGGAGAAAATTTTACCGGCCGAAAAGTATAGGCCAGAATTGTTCTCGGAGTCAATGCACCGAGTAATGCCTCTCGCGTTTCGCCTCATTCTTGGATACTCGTTAAACGTTCAACCGGCACAGTTATTGGCCACTGAAAAATCGTTCGGTTAATTTTTCGATGAGATGGCTCGTGGAAGGGCTGCCCGCATGCTTAGCGGAAAAATGTTTTTTTTTTCTCGGTCGAATCGTCGTCGGCGTTTATCGACTCGGAAAAGTCGCAGAAATTATTATTTTTTATTTTTATTTTTTTTTCTATTTTCAATGACTTTTTTGTTTCAGAACTAATTTTATTTGTAATAAAGAAATATATTTAGTTGGTACTTTTACTCAAACGTTAATTAACTGTTAAATTAATGAATGAAAATTGAGTGGAAAATTAAATGAAATTGATAAAATTGAATGAATTAATGAAATTATTTAATAAATAAATTGATTAACAAAAAAATTTGTTAATGGGCGAAAAAAATCTTTGTTATCGCGATGAAAATTGATCGATCTCTTTGATTTTATTTCAATTTTTCAATTCATATTTATACTTTATTAGATATTATTTTTACTTTTATTTTATTTAATTCATTAACTATCAACAAATGTTTATTTCTGACTGAATCGAGAGGCCCAAATAAATAAATAAATGAATAAAATAAATAAAAAAAAATAAAAAATAATTAAAAAAAAATTAAAAAAAATTAAAAATATATCCATATATATTAACCGCGTTAAAAAAACATTTATTTCGACCTATCCAACTTAACATTCCTTATAGCAGTTGAGAATGAGCGTGCATACGAATAAATGGTTTTCCAAGTTTTTCATCGAGAGACCGAAACGTCTCTGGGCCTGGATGGAGACCACCGCGCCGTAAGCGCTGGCTGGCCAATGACTGTGAGGTCTCCAGTGGCAATAATGATTGCGCTGCGACTGCGGTAGAGAGTTTTACTGGTATGGGCGATATACAACGTATCAGGACTCGGGGAACGAGGCTACATGCAAGCTCTTCGTGTCGGAGGGCCAGAACATCGAGAATATAAGGAGAAGGATAAAGGGGGGGGAGAAATTTTAGTGGCTACGTAAGTTCTCGTGCTGTATATGTTATTACGTTCACATATTTACACAGAAAGAGACGTGCAAAGAGACACACGGGTTATACAAGGCGGGGCAATGTATAGGATAACCTCAACCGGGATTTGCGGCGTCGAGCAGTTTGGGGTGGGGGTTAAATGGAGTTTACGAGGCTGGGGGTGAGCGAGGGCAGAGGGAAAACGAGGAGAGGCATCCATATCGCAGAGAAGTTCTTTCTAGTCGCACAAATAGGAGAAACAGCCTAGAAATTTGGCTTGCCACGTCCATCCTGCCAATTTATCCGAACGCCTTGCCCCCCAACCCTCTTGCCCCTCTCATCAGCCTCTTGAATTTACGAGCCGTGTCAAAAATTAACCGCAGTCGTACAAACGCGAGAATAAAGCATCAACTTTGCCAAGCGTCATATTCCCCTCACCCTGGTGCCTTTTTTTCCTCGTTCCCTTTGATCTCGTCTACTCGCTCGCATTTGCCTTTTTTGTTTTTTTTCCACTCCGATGAGTGACGTCTCAGGCCTCGAGGGTTGTTGCCTCTAAACAACCTCCCAATTTCATCCCCGAGTACTTGCATTTTCTCTTCTCCTTGACATCAGCATCGAGCCTCCAATTGTTTTCTAATTTTTCATCGCCTCCTCTCCTCAACATTCTTTTTACTAGCCAAGCCTTCGTCAAACGATCTTCCGAGTCTTCCCGACCCTCGGGGCCCCCCATGTTCCCCGAAACTATACTCGCCTATACGACGAGAATCAATTTCCCAACGATTGAAAGGATTAAGGAGACGAGCAGCTCTCCCGATGCTGTCAAAAGTTAATCGTGATTGAAAGCACTCGAAGGAGCCGAAAACGTTCCTCAGCCAGCGAGGAATGATATAATAAACTTTTAGAGATCGAGCAGCATTACAAATTTAAGAAGAAAGGAACTGGGCGAAGAGAAAATTTCTCCGATGCGATTTAAAGCGAAAAATTCGAGAAAGCCGAATCGGCGAGGAGGAACGAACGAAAAATATCGTTTGTTCGTTGATTCTTCATCGTTACTCGCTCGCTTATTTTCACCTCTGACGCAATGACCCGTTAGCCTTCGAGAATCGAAAAATTCGGCTCGCCAGTCTAAGCGGCGCTGAGATAAGAAAAAGTGGGGGTTGGCTAATTGGCCGGTTCTGGAGCGAACGTCAGAGATGAGTCAATATTCCCATGACGCAACGTTACTAGGAATATCGTAAAAGTCCTATTGACTCACCCCTTTTTGCCAACGAAAAAAAATCCCATTTCTGCGGTCGAAATAAAAAAAATTTTTTAATTTTAAAAATTAAAATAATAACAATTTTTTTCAAAATTGCCAAATGGAAGAAACGTCATTGTGCGATAGCGCCGAGAAGGAAATTTTGCTGGAAAAGATGGATATTTTGTTGGGCACGTTCGACTAAACGTTTTTTTTTCGAAAAATCACAAAAATTCGATAATTGCATAAGAAAATATGGAAAAAAGTTTCATGGGAAAGTGAATTTTTGTCATCCCAATGGTAAATTTTGCACACAGTTTCATGAGAAATAAAAAATATTGTCAAAATCCCGAAATTATGAAAAATTATTTCGACGTTTTTTGTTTGTTTGAGAAAATTTTCATTTTGAGCGAGAGACTGTTAGTAGCGTGTCCAGTGGAATCCTGGAAAGGAGGACGATCGAAGGAGGGAAAATTGCGTAGAAACCGTTGCGAAGGGAAGAAATACACCCTCTCGAGAGCTTCGGAAAGGATCAGCAGCCCAGAGTACGAGAGAGAGAGAGGAATAAAAATGGTTGCCTTGAGATACAAGTCGATCGTCGTGGCCGGCGCACCCAACGCCAAGAATTCCTTTCCGAAGGTGTGCGATAAGAGAATAGGGGATGAAAAAAAAAAAAGGTAAAAAAAAAACAAAAATTGGGCTCCGGAAAGGGCTGCGAAAATCCAATCGTGTCTCAAAGAGATTCCAGAGATCTTTTGGCTTCTTATCATATCGGGATATCGAGCCCTTATCCAGTCCTCGCTACCCTTTAAATTTTCAGCTTTTCTAACGGATGAACAAGCTCACAATAATTCCAGTGAGTTATCTCAGTCGAAAGGAATAACTGCAGTCATGAGATAATTCGAAAATACGAGGACGAATGTAATGGCCCAATGAGGACTCGATCCAGAGGCGATTAACCCACTTGGACAAGTTTCTCGATAAATATGACATCCCAGCTCATTTCCTTCTACACTCCAGACACACAGACACACACATTTTCCAACTGTCGTTGTTCCTTTTTTTCGATTCATTATTAAAACCATTGTCATCTTTTTGATCGATGGAAAAATTCAATCGAGTCAGAATGACGTTGAAATTTCGTTGGCAAACGAAATTCGTTATTTTCTTATCCAAAGCCCGATATTCGTAGACTGAAAATTAAATCCTGTCAATGAAACGGCGACATTTTGTCGAACACGATCAACTACATATTTTAAAAAAAATTTATTATTCATTTTTATTTCTAACGGAATGGTCAGCAACATTTACGATTGGAATGTCAAAAATGTATCCTTCTCAGAGACTTTCTAGAATATTTTTCGCTGCAGTTACAACATTTTTATGATTTTCCAAAACAAAACAAAAAAAGTTTAGTTGACCGTTTCTAACAAAATGTCCATTTTTTTCAACGAAATTATCATTATTTTGACAATATTTTTCATTTCTAACGCAACTGTCACCAAAATTTACAATCAAAATGTCCAAAATTTATTTTCAAAAAATTATTTTTCAAAAAAAAAAGTTTACCGTATCCAACAAAATATCCATCTTTTCCAACCAAGTTTTCTTTTCAGTGTACTCAAAATTCAATTATGATGATAAAACCATTCATTTTTATTCCCAAAAAAAAAAAGAGCTCGAAAAATGTAAATTATTTAGAAAATTAGACGAATTATCGAGAAAAAAAAAAAAATATTTTCGTTGCAAACTTGAGCATGAGTTCGAGGACGTTTGTGAAAATTCTTTAAGCCTGTACGATTATTGAGTTATCGATAATTGTGTCCTGCCTCGGTTTGCCGAGTCCCGAGAGCATGAAATGTATTCCCCGAGCTTATTGAGCGAGGAATTCGATTTGAGTGTCGGTGCGATAATACGAATAATACGAATCGAGTATTCGAACGGAATTGAATAAATACGAACGCCCTTTTCGGTTTGACAGAAATGTTTTGAGCTCCAAAGAATGAACATATTAAAAAAACGGCAAAAATCCTGTGAGAATTCTTAGAGGCACGAGGGCCGGACCAGTTGGTCCACCCATTGATTCGTTTCTCGGTCAGTTCTCCTGGCTGATTTTCGTGCCGGCCGGCCAGCACGCATCGTGCTCTCATTTTTTTGTTTTTTTTGTATTTTTTTCCTCAACGAGGAAAACAATAGACAATTTCTCTGCTGTTGGTGCGGAACACACATTCCTCTCGTACAACCGGCTGCATATGTCTCTCTATATATATTTTAGTATTCCGTCAGCCCCTGCACAAACATCGACTATATATCTATCGAGCAGCCCTTCAAATATCTATGTATGTTATAGATATTTATATATATATACATATATATGTGTATATATGGGCAGAGTTGAGCAGAGGGTCCGGGAGGGGTGCGCGGCGATCTGTCCAACGACCTTTCGCACTTGCCCCTTTACCCTCCCTTTGGCCATCACTTTACGCTCGTGTCATACGGAGCACAGAAGGCACAGAAGGCAAAAAAGATGTTGAAAATTCTTAATCAGAGAAAAATTGTCTCCATTTTATTTTTTCCATTTTTTAAATATTTTTTTTTTTTTTTTTTTTTAACGTGCACCGAGTTTTCAGGCTGCGGATTTCTCCGTGTCGATCGTTATACAGGACAGAGGCGACGCTTTTATATTTCCGTATCGAATCGCGTATTTTGGCTCGTTCAGGATTGTTTTTTTGTTTTTTTTTTCTGTAAGTGGAAAATGAAAAAATTGGGACAGTCTTAGGATCGATTTAATTCTCACCTTATCTATCGGCATTGAAGGGCACGCACGGCACAGGTTCCAGAATGAACCAATCATGAGGCCGCGTTGTGTGGGGCAGTGGAACGAGTAATGTTAAAATCCGGTCGTGAAGACCCCGCAACGATTACGACGAATAAGACGCGGAACGTCTTGCTCGACAATGTCGCAGTGCGAAAGATTCCAATCTTCTCGATTCAGTTCACGTGTTTTTTTTCTTCGTTTTATTGCGATGCCAGGCCGCCGGGCCGGACGTACAGATCGGCTCCTTCCTGTTTTCGGCCGTTTTTCAAAGCGTTTCTTTCCAGAAGTTGTCAACTTTGAAAATTTCAATAATTCGAGGCAGAAAGACGATGCAGTTTTGGACTTATCTTTGCCGTCGAGTCTCGTCCGGATTATCCAGAAATCTCCCAATTATCTAGTCTGTTGCGTCACAGTCATTTTTACCATTTTATTTCGACGATTTAATAAATTTTTTTTTGTTTTTTTAATTATTATTCGATTTTAATTAAGATTTTTAACGCCGATCTCATTTAAATGGTAAAAACCTCGTCAACTCGAATGCGTCTGGCAGTGCGTGCATGAGAAGAAATCAAAATTTTATTCGAAGAAGGATATTTAGTTTCCTGTGTGCGATATAGATGGCGCTCTTTTTTTCGCTCTCTCTCTCTCTCTCTCTCTCTTCCGCCTCTCTCGCGATTCGTGTGCGAATATTTTGAGAAAGCTTTCACTCGAAATTACCCAAATTTTCCGACATTTTTTCTCGCCCACGTACTACAACCCCCATATAAATATATACTTCTCTACACATATATATACGCATGTATATCTATATGTATTGGACACTGGTTAATAAATATATTCGGTGTAAAAAGTGTGGGGAATACGTAGTTATTGGGGAAAAGGCAAAATCCACTGGATACTTGGTCGCGCACCGGCTTTTTATATTTCGTCGTAATCACAAAACGTTTAAAACACCGCGCGATCTCAATATCTCACGTCATAATTATTATTTTATGCAATGCCAATATTTAACGAGAAAATAAATTGCGGGAGACGATCCCAACGGATTCTTCAATGTTTTTACGGTTTTTCTTGCTTTCCACACTTCGCAGGGATATGACTTTTTGTTCAGGGATTTCGCAGTAGTCAAGGACGGCGTGTGCTCAGACGGCGATCCATGTCCTTGCGAGATTTCCCAACCGGCTCACAGTTACTCCTTTTTTTATGATTTCTCACCAACTTGGATTCGTAATCGGATTTCTGTGTGTGTGTGTGTGTGTTTTTTTTATCCTTTTTTCGGGATTTACAAAATTATTCGGTTTTTGTTGATGCGAAAAGTTTGGCTCGATGCTCTTCCGGGAATGCGGATCCGGCGTCGGCGTCCAATGACGACTGACGTTTCGTCGAGGAATCCCCCTCGTACGAGTATGCGTGTGCGAGAGCCAGAGAGTGTGAGAGAGAGAGAGAGAGAGAGAGAAAACAATTTTGTGTTTTTTGGTTTTTTTTGCTTTTCACGCTGCCGGAAAACGGAGAAGAGTGCAGAGCCGAGATATCGCGTTTGTATCGTTCGAGGCACTGGGCGCCCCGTCACGGAGTAACGTTGCGTCGTCTCTCGTCCTGCTCGCCGTCGTCGTCGTACGTCGTCGCCCGAGACGTGTGTCGCCGGTAAGCCTCGTTTCCCGAACCAACCGAGAGACTCTCACATAAAGAAAGAAAGAACGAACAAGAAATTTGAGAGAACGAGAGAGCTCGACGATCAACGGGTTTCCGCACACCCTCTTGTGCGCCTGCGCTCCTTAACCGGTCGATAGTCCGCAATGTACTTCGGCAAAACGGCCTCTATGCTGTGCTCCCCCTCGTAATACTGCTGCTGAGTTCATCCCTCTCTTTTCTCTTCATCCCTTCCCTACACCCCCAGTATTTTTTTCTCACCCTCGCCTCCTGCTGGATTTCCTCGTCCTTTTCCTCCGGGATATCCTTCACGCTACACCCTTAATTCACCATTTTTTTTTATTCCCCAAAACTCACCCTTCCCGGCTCGCATTTCAGGTGCACAATGAGCCTTGTCGGCCTTGTCGGCTAGGATCTACCAGACGCGCGAGCATATCGGCCATGTTTTCCTCTCGTTCGGTGCTCAAGGTCAAAGCATCACGAACATTATATCGTGAGAAAAGCATTTTTATTCGTTCCACCTAAATTTCATTGCCCTAACACCTTTTTTTCGCTGTGATAAACGTTTTCTTTGCTTCTCAGCGCCACCACTTCCGGTAGACCGTTTACAGCGACCCGCAAGTCCCAACAATCTTAATAGCAAATTTTCACCTAACTACGACAAATTACCACAATTCATCAAAAACCAAAAGATTCTCTTTGTTATTAAAATCCGATAAGAATTATTTTATCCCTTTGTTCCTTCCATTTCCGCTCGTTTGTCACACCACCGGAAGTCATCCGATTCCCTCGATAATATCGCACACTCCCCTTTCTCGAGCTTCTCAGATTCTCAAGCTCGATTCAAAAGCATCAAGTACGCGCGATACCATCCCCTCCTTGTCATAAACTTTTACACTATATTATCGATATTTTCTGCCTACTTCCGGTACAGCTTTCTCCATACACAACCGGAAAGACAACAAGAAACTTTTTAATTTCAGGGGAAACCCGGGTCTGCTGTTGATGCGACGAAAAGAGTGCGTATGGATTTTTCTATGCCGTCGTGGAGAAAATAAAATTCATCGAACCAAACCGGAAGTCGCAACTGACTTCCGACTCCTGGCCAATATTTATCAGACTCGCGCTATATTTTATTTCTTAGTTTTCTTCAAAATTGTTTTTCATATTATCATATAAAATAATATATAAAAATAAAACTTTATCATATTATAAAATATTTTATATTATTATATTTTTCTTCTATAATTTGATAGAAAAATTTAATAAAAAATGTAAATTAAAAAAATTTTTTGTTCATTAAATATTATGAAATATTTTATATTATTTTTATATTTTATTTATATTCAATTTTTTAATTTTTTATGGACAATAATATATAATGGAAATGGAGGGACGAAAAAAGGGGCTGAGGGTGGAGTTTGAGTCACCGGTGGATGTCTCGTGTGCTTTACCAGGAGGTTTTCCATTTTTCTACCTTTTCCCCTAGTACAATACAAATACATATATAAAGAGAGAGAGATATATATATATTTTTAGAGACATTTGTACATGGGGTAGGCCGGTGAGGGGCAGCGCGGAGAGTCGTAGAGGAACGAATGCGGCGCGGGCGAGACGCTCAACCGCGCGACAAACTGAGAGGGGATAGAAAAAGCTCTTTCCCTCTCTCTCTCTCTCTCTCTCTCTCTCACACCCAGGCGCCTCGACGTCGGGCCAGACTCGCGTAACCTTTCCTCTTCACCCTCCCCCTCTCTTTACATTTCTCCGCCGACCCCCCACCACGATCCCACTACGAAAAGTCCTCGTAGTTGTCGGAAAAGTACTTTCCTCCGGTTTCCCCCGTATAAACGCTGGACCAAGTGAACTCCCGAAGAGATACTGTACAAAACTGCCTCTTCTCTCGCTTTTCCTCTGTACACTGACATCAGGAACGTGTCCCCTAAGGCCACAACCTCACCTAAAGATCTCACCCATCCTTGTCGCCCTGCTTCGCCTCGGCCTACGCGCCTTAAATAATCATACTTTCCAATTCCCCCCCTCCACATTTTTTCCATCTCGATCCTCTCCTCCTAGTGCTGTTTTTTTTTTTTTTTCTTTCTTTTATTCCTTAACTTTTGCCGCGGACGAGCACTGACGACCAAAAGGCCCAGAAAGAGTAGAGGACTCTTTAGAAATTCTCCAAAGTGCATAAATTTCGTACACGCTCCTCCGCGGCGTGTCAATTCCATTTTTTGTATTTTTTATTTTTTCATTTTTCTCGTCTCTTCATACATTTTTTTTTATTATTTCATTTATTATTCGTTATTTATTATTTATGATTTATTAAAAAGTTATAAAAAATAGTATATTTACAACGAATTTCTTTGAATGAAAATTCAGCGTGATCCCCAATTTGGCAACTTCATCATTTTTCTTCATTTCCCAAACTTAATTACTCCCTCGTTTGATTTCTCCTTGTCCTTTCATTCAATTTTATTCTTGTTATGCAAATTCGCTGCTGAGTTTTCGACGAAAACAACCGGCCCAGTGCCGCATAAATCCTCGATATTTCATCTCCATGCAAATCCTTTCCTCCAGGGACAATGTGCATGTATATTATCAGTACGCAATATTTCGACTTTTGGTACTTCGTCGCATAAAGATACACACGATCATAGATCCGTGCAAATTCCACGTCGGCGTGTAAAATTAAATTCTCGTAAAATAAAATAAAAAAAAACTTTTCAACTCCCACGTTTGTTCCACATGTTTACTGTGTGTGTGTGTGTGTGTGTGTGTGTTTTTTTTATCCTTCCCGAGCTGTATTTACATACGTAATATTTGAATTATTCATAGATTTGTACTTTCCTCCTCCGAGACGAATCTTATCGATGCAGAGACCTTTCGTTATTGTTTTATGGGATCCGGTTATGAATTTTCTCAGGCAAATTACTCGACGAGAGATTTTCCCATTTTCAAGATTTTTTATGAAAATTTTTCATTTTTCGAAATTTTTTTTATTTAAAAACATTTTTTTTCGAACGTCTGGTTGAATTTTCGAGGATGAGACTAACGGAATTTCGTTAAGTGTACAATCAACCATGTCAGTGCCAATTTTTATTCGTACATGTCGAGAAACAATCGAGTTATGGACTTTCATCGAAAATTAAAAAAAAAACGTATTTTCTCGAGTCGTGACCGCCAGACACCGAACTAATTCTCGAATCCGTCACGCGAATCATCGTTTTCGTATTTTTCCATTTTTATACTTCGGAGAAATGGATATGAAAAAAATTATGGGTCGACGGACTCGTCACAGCCCTTAATTGCGATATTTAATTATTAGCTCGTTATACTTGTAAGGCAGGATTGGCGAAAAGGGTTCGTAGTAATCCGGAGAATTAGGAGAAATCTTGGGAGAATCGTATATTTTATGGGAATGCATAGAAATGGGGATTGAGATGAAAATTGATGGTGGCATGTGGTCGGAGATTTGCATGATCCATAAAGAGCGTGAAGCAACGTATATGGCGTCGTATGTAATACGAAATAAGGGGAAACGCGACGTTAAAAAGGACGTGAGAGTCCCGGATTAATCCGAAACGTCGCGTCGTCGCCGCGCGCTCCACTCTGGGCCTCGGGCGAGTGTAGGATTTTGGGGATAACACGTGAAAGACAAAGAAAGAATCGTGAGGGAGTCTGACGTCATAATTCCATTGTGAAAATCAGCGTGAACGATAATTTGCCTTTGTATATATTTCCAGACCTTTTGTTTTATTCATTTTTCACTCAATCTGATAACACGCGAGCAGAAACAGGGTTATGGAGAAAGATAATGGTGGAATAAGAAAATCGAACAATGGCGTGGAATCTCGTGGCATTTCGCTCATTCTGCTCGCAACTCCGAGCGCGCGGCGCCTTTCGTCCTTCATTGCTCAAAAGAACATCAATTAAAGTCTTCGATATGAATAACAGCGTAGGAAGAGTGTGAAGGGGAAATTCACTTTGCTCGCGGTCAATGGAAACACATTACTGACACTTAAAAAGCGTTGCCTCCAACGCATTAAAATCAGAGTTCGAATAAACATCGTGGATAACACGCGTCAAATATGAAGATTCGCAGAATTTTTATAAAATCCATATTTTCCACTTGAATTCTCGCTCGATAAACTCATCGCCGTCGTATATGAGCGAATATAAAAGAGTTCGCTTAATAAAGTAGCACACGTTTTTATTATTACGAAGAAATTGGTCGGAGGTTATTTTTTTTTTGAGGCCTCGCGAGGAAAAAAACCGAAGAATGGAATACCAGCTGGTTAAATTGGCGATAATCGAGTTAAAGAGGGCGTGAGCTTGATATATGTGACGTTTATGTACATAATGCGATACATAAACGGTTTATATAGTTCACGTATCAAATCTGAAGAGATAACGCCCGAGCGACGAGCACAGAGCAAGAGGGATCATCTCTATCGTCCTCTTTTTTCCCTGTGACTGTATCCAGCCACTTTGCATATATAGTTCATCATTTTGCTGTGTCGTGCTCGCAGAGCGTGCATATGTATATTGCATAATCGGTTGGTACGGTCGCTCGCTCACGGTTGTCCGATTCCCGCCTTTTTTTATTCCTCGTAATCAAATTTTTCCGCAATTACATTTCCATAAAAAATATTTATGTCAAAATTCGTATTGTGTTGTCCGAAGAGCTTTTCTACATCGAATTTCGGTCCCCCACTCGAATCGCAGATTGGATCGAATTTTACAACAGAAAAATATTACGTACGAAAGCTTTTGGCACGAAGAGTCGATGGCCTGTCAAAACTTCACTCGGAAATTTCGCCTACTCCGCCGCGACGATCTTTTACTTGCTAACGTGATGCGAATTCAAGAAGTTGAACAGCAGAATCGGGAGACGAAAAAGTGCTGCATTCGCAGTGGCATCGAGACAGGAGACAAGTTGGGAATAATATTTTGGTACGATGCCAAAAAATAAAGTAACGGAAAGTGTTAGTTACCGACCGAGCCATGCCCGGACAATGCGGATCACTCGAGTTCATCATGATTCTCCACCAGAGGAAACGCGAAAAAATTTCTTGGCTATTTCTAGTCGTTAAGGTAGAAAGCTTTCGTAGCTTTCGACTCTGCCGGTAAGTTACTTACGGTCGGTAAACAAGTGGAAAATGTCGATGTAGGAAAAAAGGCTGTTTCAGCCCCGCGTGCGTACAAAAAAAACACATATACAGGAAATAATGATTTATTCATGCTCATAAGTCACAAACTCCGAGAACGAAGTTGAAAAAGTTTCGTGGCCGTTGCCGGTTCTGTAATATCGATCTTTTCTTGACGTTCACATCTTCCACGGTTATTCACACTTTTTCGAACGGTCTATGAACCGAGAATTTTAATCTCGTGTTCTGAAATTATTATTCATTCGCTTTAATTATGAAACGGGATTCTAACAAATACTGCGGGCGAAAATAGTTCGCGGTATCACTTTTTATCTTCTTGGACAAAGCCCGCAGCAAATTTCTCCCGCTCTAAGTTCTCGTCACGATTTTCTAATGGCAAAGTGGTTTCCCGAGTAGGGACAAAGTGGAATCGGCGTTGGCTTTTGTTTCTTGCCGAATCAGCACAAGCCTCGTTCCTTTCTTTTTCGTACTTGAGATTTTTTGGCTCTCTCTGTCTCTCCATTTTTTTCTCCACTCTTTCGTGTGTCCTGAACATTCGTGAAAATCAATAAAGTGACGATTGAGCTTGATAGTAACCTCCACGAAGACGAGAAAGAGAGAGAGAGAGAGAGAGGTCGAGGGCAATAGTATTTTCGAGCCTACAGTTCTTATATCGCGTCCTCTCGTTTAATTGCGACGAAATTTACAGACGGGGTGAAAAGAAAAATAACTCGTGCCAGGTAACCAACGTATATATGTATATTAATTTTTATCAGTGTGGTGGGATCGCGCAGGGCGTGCCAGAGTGCAGCAACTACTGTAAAAATAAAGCAATCTTAATTCCTGGAATACATTTTTTTCGTCAATTCTGAGAAAACCTCAAACATCGAATCCTTTGTTTGAGCAGACCTGTCGTTCGGATCCAGTCTTCGCACTACTGTGGGATCTTCAATTTACGACTACTTTTCGTATAAATTCTCGACGATTACAAAAATCAAACCCTCGATACGAACGAACCGCTGTTTTTTGCATTCGCATTTCATTTTCCTCGATATAGCAGCGAAATTCCGATTTCGGCATGAAAATTTACACACGATTTTTATTTTGGAGGTTATAATACAAAATGTTGCCATGTTAAAAAGGACAATTCGAAATAATTAGAATTTTATGAAATTTGGTGAGCATACTCTTTAGTATGAAATATAAATATTCAAATTTTTTGAAATTTTTTTTTCACATAGTTTTCGAGTTATCGAACACCAGAGTTGATATGCATAAGCATAGAATTCAGATATAATAGATATATATACATTGCATGTTGTAAACTCAAATAATTCGACGACGATGTAGACGAAAAATGGAAAAAAAATAGTACGTTCGGATTTGATGCTAAAAAACATTATCACGAAATTTGATAAAATTATTATCATAGTGTCATATGTAGCCAACCTCCTTAATTGATAACATTTTTTATAGTTAAATTAATCCTTAAGTTTGTACGGGGTAAACGACTTTGAATAGGCTTCCTGGTGTGGCTCTCAAAAGAGGGATTACTAATGGATGTTGGCAATTAACTATGCTATATACAGTTGATCGATCCACTGACTACTCTCAACGCTATACATACAATATGTTTACATATGGGGTTTTCCGCGAGCGGCGTGTACGCATCGTTTTATCAAAATATAAATGGACAAAGAAATAATCGCGAGTCTATCATTTTCTTTCTCAATGTCAAAACTTTAACGGTTATGTTATGGACACGTTACGATCGATACGAGAAGCGTCGTTCGATCCATAACCTTGAAAAACAAAACTTGGAATTTTCGACGAAAAATTCATGGGGTCGAAAACAAAAACACTAAAAATGGCCGTCCGCATTTATTTTCCTAAACAAGCTGACGATATATTATTCGTTTGAGCTGGAACGACCTCTACGTATGTTTACGAGGGATGCACGTCGAGAAAGGGTTATCAAACCCGCGTCTCTCATTCGTGACACTACAGATGAAACCGTCCTCTCGTCATTTTATCACTCTCGACCTACAAAAGTCTTGGCCAGACTGTACGCGTATTGTCAAACCCGAAAAATCACAGATGGGCCATTGGTTGGTGGTTGATATTCCGAGGAAACGAGCGAGAAGGAGAAATTCTATTGGTTCGAACGATTCACTCGTTTCGATAATATTTTATAGATCTTATTATTTCATGGAGCGTGTGACCTTAAGAATCGCTCAATTCAGAGAATATTTTCGTCAGCTTGAAATTCCGATAATTTGATGTACCGAAAAAACAAAAGTTTGCATTTTTTCGGTGAATGAAACATTCGCGAAGGGGAATGCGATGGAAAAAATATAAGAGATTGCATTGTATGTCTATGTATGCAAAGAGCAGGAAGGTTCGTTTACCCCAAACACAAAATTCACAAATCCACTCGATCGGCTTTATAGTAAAAAAATAAAAAAGCACTAAAAGAATTTTCTTCGATTGTCTCTCATTTTGTTTCGAAATAAACTCACCAGATATTGCTTGCAATGTTTTTTACTTTTAACACAGGATCTTTTCTTCTTTTTCGAGGTGACAGCCGCGAAACCGTTGCCCGATTTTTCTTTGCACGGTGCGAACGTTATATTTCCTTTGTTAGCTGGCATTATTTTCACGAACTCAAACAAAAAATAAATAAATTGAAAGTTTTTTTTTTTCAACCGTTCGGAGAAACTGAAAAAAATGAAAAATTCAGGGATGCTTCCACGATATATTCGTGTTTTTTGGTTTTTTTTTTTCCACCGAATGGAATGGGTGGCGTGTGTGTGTGGGATAATGAAAAAATGAACGTCACTGTGCCGTCGAAAAGAGAGTCGAAGATTGAATGTCTGTTCGATTGATGGCTCACGTTGGCGAGTCAAACTTTTAGCATGCAAAAACGGAGCACAGTGGCAAGCTGGATAAAGCCTCCTTATCGAGTGTTACGATCCGAGTGTGGACGCTAGTGCGAAAAGGGAAGACTGACGGGAGCAGAAAAGCGGAGGAGAAAGAGGGAGAGAGAGCTTAGGTGGGCTGTGGTAGCGCGCACGCGGCCAGTGCACCTGTCGCGCTTTACTCTCTCTCTGACGTTTACACGACCGAGACAAACCAATCATCGTCCTCGCGCTACCCCTGAGACTCGCGCGAGGGATAACCCCACCGAGAGAAACGCTCGCGCTTCCACTACCAGGGTCGAAAGCCTCGAGGAAAGGGCCCTTCGCACGCTTTCCCTCCTTCTCTCTTATTCCTTATACGTCATTATCCACCTTATTCATACTCTCGCTAAACCCCTTCGAGTGTATTTAAAAAAAAACCGATAATTATCCACTCGCCGACGACAACGATCTAAAATTATACCATGGGGTTCGTCAGACTCCGGTCTTTCTAGCCTAAGCCTCGGTTTGTTGAATGAGCTGTATATATTGGTGGCAAAAGGTCCATTCTTGTGAATCTCCAGCGCGCGTTCAAACAAAATCGCGGAATAAATAATTAAATCTTTATTTCCCATTTGCGAGATCGTCTCGAAAAGAAAAATCATCAAATCTTCGGAGTTTTATTTAACAAAAAATGAGCCTGCGTAACCTCGATGAATGAAAAAAAAAATCATATTCGTCCTTTGACGTCGAGAAAAATATAAATTTCATATATATCCACTCCCGATGAAATTATTAAATTTTTACCAACCGATGGTTCATCTTATCGACCAAGTCCGGAATGTAAATAAATCGAGCGAAGCGCCGAAAGAGGGCGCGAAGATGCTCGCGAAGTGGAGGCCGCGATAGTCGATCGTATTCGTCGTAGTCGCGGCGGCAGCGGCGCGCTAGTCGTATAAACTGCTGCTGTGGCCGCAGTGTAAAACACAGAGATAGTTTGACCTGTGTCTTCGCGGTCGAGTGGGCTCGTTCCGCTCGTCGAGACTCCCCGCGCGCACACGGCGAGAGCAAGAGTTTATATCGTGCGACAAAGAGAGTAAGAGAGAACGGAAGAGTATAAAGAGACACAAGCTTTTTAGGCGTTACGAGAGTCACGGCGGTTACGTGTATCTCAACTGGCAATTCGCTCTCCTGAATCGTTCTTTCTGTCACTTGTGCATTGTCGCTGCATCTAAATACAAGTCTACCAAGATCGTTGATGTATACATACGAATTCCTTTTTTTCCCGACAAACTGACGGTTCTATTTCCGTGTGTGCATATGTGTATGTCTGACTGTGTGTGTGCATTGCTTCGCGAAACGTTCGCAAATCGAGTTAACTTCCCGACTACGAAGGGTGTTGTTTTTTTTTTCTTTCATTTCCCTCACCTCTTCGCTACGTCAGTCTCGTGAGTGTAACGACAGTCAGACTACAATTTTTTTTAATTTCTTCCGCGAGCTCCCTAACCACCTTTACTCAAATTTGTCACTTTGTTTGCTTTTTCCTCGCGATTTCCTTCACTTTTCATCGTTTTTTCGTTTCTCCTCGTCACATTCAACGTGTCAGCGCGTGTTTTTCCCATAACCGAACTTTCTTGCCTGCAACTTTATATCCTGTGCCTTGTGTATATGTGCGCGGCGTACGTTGTACCGCAAGAAGTGGTTTAGAGACCAAGGCAGAAGAGACTCGAGACAACGGCGACGAATCGCGAATGTAACGTTATATACGATGGTCTGATAGCGGCTCATCATGACCGTGGATTTTGCCGATTATTTCTGGGTGAGTTTTCAATATCCAAGAGAAACTTTCGTCCTCCCTCGATCTCATTTTTTTTTACAAACTTTGGCTTCCCTACAAAACTTCATTCGTTATTTTTTTTTTTTCGCCTTTTCCCCTGGCTCCAATTTACGATACACACATCATTGGCTTCCCGCTCCCAGTTATACGATACGGAATCTTTCTACTTCCAAGTTTACAAATGGTTGCCGTTCGTCTATATACGCGATCGCTGTTTGTTTCGTCCCGAGACTTTGACAAATAATAACAATACATTCCTCGAGACATTCCGAGCAAGGAATTCAAAACTGTTTCGCATGCTCGAGATCGATCCAGCGAAAATATCCTACGAAACGTTTATTTTGTAACTCGACATGTCGTTTCGTATTTTGTATTTATTCGGAACTCCTTGCACAAGCCACCTGTGTTTAACCTCCAATGTTGATTGTTTCCGATCGGAAGGTTCAATCGACGCCGATCCAAACGCCCAATGTCAACTCTTTTTTTTTTTTTACACGTAAAAATGAAGCTTTCGTAATTGATGAACAAATATTCCTGCCACAATTACGAAAATAAAATTCGATTCATTTTCATCAATTAAGAACGTTGGCTACATACGACATTATGATAAGAATTTGTGAAAAATAGTGAGACGGCCTTCTTTGCAATTAAAAAACCAAATTTAGCAAAAAAAATTTCGAAAAAGTGAATTAATTACTAAAATAATTAATTAAAAAATATTTTTCGTCGTATACCAACGATGCAAAATATATATACCTATATATATCCGAATCCCATGCTTATGCATGTAAACTCTAGTGTGCAATAACTCGAAAAATATTGCAAAGAAAAATTTCAAAAAATTTGTAAATTTCTCTTTAATACTAAAGAGTATGCTAACGAAATTTCATAAAATTCTCATGATGCTGAAGTTCGCAACGTTGGAAAGCAGCGAAAAATATTTATTTTTATTGACGATTTATTTAATTTTTCAAATTATCCAAATTTATCGAGTCGAGTAATTTTTTTAGGACCAAAAACCGATCGTTTAATAATCCAAATTGAATTCTTATTCAAAATGACGAGTTTTGGCAACAAAAAAAAAACAAAATTCGTCGCATTCTATCGATGTAAACTTCAACGTCGTAAATTCTAATAATTTCGAATTTTCCTATGCTCATCTCAGTCCCTGTCATTTTTGTGCCCGAGATTTTGTTTTTTTTTTCGTGCTGGTGCATCCGAGTGGAGAATTATACAGAATCTGACAATATAGACTGGAGAGTCTTTCGAGAAGAGAATGGTCGTTAGGGAAGGACGCTCGAGACATTTGAGCATAGTCTCCGCAACAAATATACTCGAGTTGTATTCACTACGTAATTCTCTATCATCCGCCGCGTGTGTAGCATTTGAAGCGTTGCATTCCTACGTATGTTTTTTTTTCCTCGAGCCTCGATACGCGTGGAATGAGAATTACCCAACGATAAGAGACCAAATATAAGATTTCTTGTGTTTTCTCTCTCTTTGCTTGTTTTTCGCTTTTTTTCTTTTTCGATTTTATTGTCTGGATCGTAACGAGGGATTGAGTGACGAGGACGCGATCGACGAATGGGCTGCTCGTGCGGTCTGGCGGAGATTTCCATTGGTCGCGATCTAACGATTCTTCTCCACAAATACGCGCCGCAATGCCAAACACTTTTTTCTCTTCCCTCTCGATGGTTAGTCGCTCGAAAATTTTCAAAATTCAATAACACGCTCAATAATTCGTTTTGCCATTGACATTCCAACAAGACGAAGCAGATAAGATTACGAACATCCTCCCTTGACAGTCTTCCTGTTATTTATCTTACTCCCTTCGACCGATGTGCATTTTTATCATTCCCTGCTGCACGTTTCGTCGATACACGCACACACTAATTCTCAAGCGCATTCAAAACTCTTTACCAACTGTTTACAACCGACGGTCATAGAAATATTTGACTTTTACGTAATTCACGGCTTTTCTCTATCTGAAACCTCAAAATCCATAACCTCAAAATAATTTCCATTGCCATTAACATAGGAAAATTCGAGATTTTTAGAATTTTATGAAATTTGTTAAGCATCCTCTTTAATATTAAATATAAATATACAAATTTTTCATTCCCACTCTCACCAATATTATTACCAATAAAAATATCATTATTAATGTAAATAAATATTATTATTAATATTATTATTAAAAAAAAAAAAAAATTATTACCAAATTTGATGAAATTCTTCCAATTTTTACCAATATTATAACGAAAAAAATATTTTTACGAAATTTTATGAAATTCGATCGAATTCTCGATGAAAATGTAACGCAGGCTAAATTATTTCTATGGTCCGGACGGAAGGGCAGGAGGAAGGGGAAATGAATAGGCGAGGCGATGCGAGGGGGAGGGAAGAAAAGCTTGAAGGGTTATAGATCCAAGGCTCATTACACTTCGTAGGGAGAAATCGATGGTAATTTAGCGTCTCGCGAAGAGAGGAAAAATACGTGGAACATAATTGCTCGAGCGAAAAACTGCTGGTGCGTCGTAGCTCGAACACCAACCAGCAACGATGTTAACCCTGCATAACATAATTCACGTCCTCTAAGTCGACACTAAACGCCAAGAAGAAATGACGAAAAAACTTGGACACAAAAAAAACGTGTTTTACATGCGCGTATCATCTCGAGACAAGCAGACAAAAAAACACAGACGTTCTCTTCTCAACTGTCGTTCGTGTTCTTTATTCTACTGCTGGGGAGAGACCGTAGAAATAGAGACTAATAGAAACCCATTGTCGTAACGTAACAAACGCATAAGTCATCTTCTCAAAGAGTACAGAATTTTTCATAAGTTCCCCATCCAATAAACTCACCGAAAATTTGTTGGAAATTCATTTTTCCTCATTTTTTTCAGCGTCGAAAATAAAAATAGCAATTTTTTCATTCGTTTTTTTGAATTGTTCACGAAATTCAAAGTCTTTGCCGGATTTTTTCGAACTCTGAGATTTTTTCATCAATTTTTGTCACGTGAATGAATTTAAACGATTTTTGTTGTTGAAATTTTATCGAGAATTGGATTTCTTGGGCGTGATGAGAATATTTTTCAATCATCCTATATACGAGCGTTACTTTGACCGCAGCTCGAGAAGCGCGATTTACGAGTCGGCCGAGGGTCAAAGTGTCAAGTGGTCCTGACTGCGTTCTTATGTATCAAGCGCCTTTTTTTTTTATTCTCCATTTACGTATAACGTGCTCCACTTCGATCCACTCTGATCGAAAACAATTCAGACCCACATTACTCACCGATTATTATTTTTATTGTCATTTTTATTCATTTTTTTAAAATTATTAACGTTAGTGTCGTTCCCGATGAAAATAATTGATGCATCAAATTTGCCACGCAGTCGATTTTACAGCGACAAAATCGATGGTTATCGTGTAATAAAATTGAGCAAAATACGAATTCCGATCGGCAACGATCCGGAGAAAACGCCGGAACGCTCCGAGGACGCGTTTATTATCTTTTTTTTATTTTTTTGAAATATTTATCCCGGTGGCAAGAGTCGCTTTGCAATTACGAGGAAAACCTGGAAAAAAACCGGTTCGTTCAGAATCTCTCGGTCTCTCTCTTACGCTGTACTTGACATGTGGAAACGTCCGGTGCCAATGATCGCGATACCAACTTTTGTGTTCGCCGCATCAATGGATTTTACAGCATTATTTTTGTCGATTAATATTGAAATAAAAATTGCATGAAAATTCAGCAAAAACGAATTTATTTTGCATGAAAAATTCCTCTCGTACGCCAGCGACGGTTTTATTCCCGAAATTCGGTAAACGAAATGTCAATTGAAACGTGAAAACAGATTTTTTCATCCATGCAACAAGAGACAGCGAGAGAACACGTGAGAGAAATCGCGTTCGCTCGTACTATCGCGTATTTATTTAACTGTCACTTGTCGTATCAGCTCCGAACACCCGGACCATCTCCGGTTTTTCATTGGCGACGATTTATCACGAAATTCATATCCTGCTTTACGATAAAAAGAAAACATATTCGTTGCTGCTTGAACCCGAAATAATGAAGATTTTAACCATGAAAAATGGTTTTGTACGATGACGCGATTTTTTTGAATGTTGTTGAGAGGGAAAAAAGATTTTATAAGAATTTTCCCATTATTTCGCTGCCCAAATTTGCTCCATCGTTAAAAATTATTTCGTTGTCGATAAAAAAATGATTTTTATTGAAAACCTGGCTCTAAAATATTGAGCCTAATTTTTATCCCCCTATATCTGTTTGAACCCGAAATAATGAAGATTTCAGCCTTGAAAAATGATTTTGCACGATCACTCGATTTTTCAAAATGGTTTTGATGGTCTCTAGAGAGAAAATATGGAAATTTTGCTGCTCAAGTTTGCTTCATCGTTTGAAATGATTTTCTCGTCGATAAAAAAATAATTTTCATAAAAAAATCAGCTCTAAAATATTTAGCGTAATTTTTATGTTTTTTCTTGTTCTTGCTAAATGTTAATCGAGTGTATTGAATTGTGTTATCAGGGTGACAAGAATAATGGATTCGACGTGTTGTATCATAACATGAAGCATGGAGTGGTGGCGAGCAAAGAGCTGGCCGATTTTCTTCGGGAGCGATCGGCCATCGAGGAGAACAATTACAAACTTCTGAGTAAAGTTGCAAAGCAGGCGAGCAACAGCAGCAGCGCTTTGGGAACTTTCGCACCTGTTTGGGCGGCGTTGCGTGGTGCTGCGGAGAAACTTGCCAGTCTCCATCTGTTGATGGCACAGAGGGTCTCCGAGCTCATCAAGGACGTCTCCAAATACGCTGACGAATTACACAAAAAGCACAAGGCTGTGAGTCCAACGACGAATATTCAAATTTTCCACGTTTCTCACATTTTCGTCCATTTTTTATTATTTACAATTCCATGGGCGAATGCAACAAATTTCTAAAACTATAATCCGCTAAAAAAAAAAACGAAAGAAAAAAAAAAATTCCATTTCGAGCCCAGAATTTTGTACAATGAATAATTTAATCCCGTTGTTTCTTATCACAACGTCCGCCCACTCGTTGCCGAGGTCTCCAGTGACTAGTAGACGCCTGCAAGTAATATTATTCAATGCGATGACGGATTTATTTATCGGGAATAAAAACGAGTCCACTCTGGCGAATAATATTTGTTGAAAAGTTGATTGCCTGCTTTCAGGTG
The DNA here is from genome assembly GCA_030522525.1 of Campopleginae sp. 14b. Classification (NCBI taxonomy): domain Eukaryota; kingdom Metazoa; phylum Arthropoda; class Insecta; order Hymenoptera; family Ichneumonidae; species Campopleginae sp. 14b. Next base: position 87,270 of record JAPYYS010000288.1, read on the forward strand.
AAAGACGAAGAATCTTCGACTCTCGAGGTCGTTCAAAATATCCAAAGCATCACGGTGACGTTGCAAAAAGCTAAGGATATTTGTCTGCAGAGGGGCGTTGAGCTCGAGAAATTGCGAAAAGATAACGCGAGTCAACGGGAACTCGAGAAATCCGAAGCCAAGTTCAAAAAAGCACAGGATGATTACAAGGCACTTGTCGACAAGTACACCCTCGTTCGCAATGACTTTGAGAACAAAATGACCGCAGCCTGCAAAGTAAATACACACTTTCCACTTTTTTCCCATTCCCTTTGCTCCTCAGCCTCTTTTATAATTATTCACGAATCAACGCTTCTTTCTTGTTCACAGCGATTCCAGGATGTCGAGGAAACTCACTTGAAACACATGAAGGAATTTCTCAACACGTATGCCGACGTATTGCAAGCCAATCACGAACAAGTCGGACAAGTCCACATTGATTTTAAACGACAGTGCCTCGATATGACCGTTGACAAATTGTTGGAACAATTTGTCCAGAGCAAATACACTGGCTTCGAAAAACCGGGTAAATTTCCGAGTTTTAACGTTTTGAGAAAATGTGGGGTCAATTTGACCCGAGGCGTTTTTCAAGCCGTTGTATTCTGGTCGATATGGATTTTCTGTTTTTTTTTTTGTATAGTAAATTTTTCATATTTTGTGGCCTCTGATTGGTTTTTTGACGGAAACGAAAATTAAATTTCATTCCTGGCCATTAAATGACAAATAATCGACGACGACAAATTTTTCGCGTCAAAATGACCCAGTATGCACTCGAAGCGTTAAGCAGGTTGGCTCCTCGTGATAAGAATTCAATGAAATTTGGTGATAATATTTTTTTAAACTTTTTTTAAAAGCTTTTCTTGATCTCTCGATTACGAAATTTCATGAAATTCTAATAATTTCGAATTTTTCTATGCTTCTAATATGGCAACAATATTGTCCATGGGCAAGCTCCTTGAATGCAAAGCTTGGGTTCTTGTTTTTAATCGGTTCTCACGGCTGAGACATTTTTTTGGTCGGCAGGTGTTATCGAATACGAGGAAGTAATAAACAGCATCGCGGAAATGACGAGCCAGAATCAAGTGGAAGGAAGTAACAACGACGTAACGAAGGAATCGAACGCGAAAGGTGCCAACGGGGAAACAGGCGTTGCTGGTAACAATCATAACACAAAGAGAACGAATCAGAATGCGAAGGGGGTGGGTATAGCGATTTCGACGATTGAGAGGGACGAGAGGTTTCATGCGAAGGAGAAAACTAGGGAAAAGGATAGAGATACGGCGGCACAAACAACCAAGACATCGCGTCGTACAACCTCTCTGCTCAACCTGTTCATGTCCAACTCCCAGGGTAGGTCCAAACTTGGCGAAAAACAAAAACAAGCCCATAAAACGAGAAAATCATTTCTCATTGAGATTTTCTAGATTTTTATATTTTTTTCGATACAAATAATGTTCTCCGATTGAGAGCATCGGATCGACACGAATCTCCCGAGCCTCGATGACCACCATTTCCATTTATTTCACTACATATTCTCGTTTTCCTCGTCGGATCGTCAATTTTCTTGCTGCTTTCTCCTCGCTCCACATTTTATCGTTATTTCGATGTCGTAGGTGCGTGCGTGTGTGCTTTTATTTAGAACGAACGTAAAGTGTAGAATTTGTTGAATTTTCCTGAAAAAAAAAAAAACGCGTCGAGGCTGGGCGAGATCGTGTCGGAAGAAAAAATACAATTCACCGCGCGGAATCAATTCTCATTTACTTTTCGTTCACACAATTATCGATTCAATTACTTTTCACAGGACGTTCATTCCTTTCGCGAGATCGTTCGTATGTTTTTATAGTCTAGTTACTATTTTTTTTGTTTCAATCGCAATCTCACGAATAACGGTCTATTAACATAAACAACAAACAATATTCGTCACGATCCACATTGACGCTTTAATTATTTTGCATTTGCTTGCTGCGTGTTGAATTCTAACAACAAGAAAAATGATAGAACGATGCAGGTGGAGGAACGCGTTTGATTAGGCAATTAAAAGCGAATTTTAAAAAGCTCTGAGGAAAGCTAGAAAAAGGAGCGTTAGGAATTTGAGAAAAGTGAGCGACGAGTGTTTTTTCAGAGAGGCAGAAGCAAGCGGGTTCGGGTTCAGCACCTGTCACTCCTCAGGCCAACAATCCGCCTTCTGTCGTTCCACCTCCCAGCATCTCCAGGAACCCCCTCAGAGGATCTAAATGTAACTTGCTTTACACTCGTGGATTACTTGAAACAGAGATAAACACTGACCGAAAGAAAATAACGAAAAAAACCATTTCTCGATAGATTCTCAATATCTCTCTGTCTTCTCTCTCACACTCTCTTTCTCTTATCTCTGTCTATGGATTAACTGTTGCAAAACGGATCAACGAGATCATGTCGCGTTTTTGTTTTCTTGAGAGCAAAAAAAGAGGAGTTTCTTGGCTGTGAGTGGGATTTATTGAGCGTGTGTTCCTCCACTATCTCTTGCACTCGCAAGTTTTCATCCAGGATCGTCGATGAAATTGAAAATCTTGTTGAGAATCGGCAAGAAAAATACGTTTTTTTGACGTTAAACTGATTCGTTTTCGTTGCATCAATTTCCTCGGCTTTTGCCTCGCGATTTTCATGATTTCTTAATATGTCGTTAGCCGCAGCCTTCAAGCTTCTCATAATGCTCAATGCGATTTCTTTCTCTCTATACGTCTTCTGTCTCAACACACAAACACACAAATTCACTGATTGCAATTATAGAATGAAAACGTGTGCTACACCGCTGCTAACACCAATCGCTTATGTAGAACTAACAAAAGATGCTTAACGTGTCGGAAAAACACGCCTTACCAAGGCTCAATCCTAAAGAGCAAAAATCTAAATTGTTTTTCTAACAAACGTGTGGGAAAAGTTTGTTTGTGTGCACATGTCGAAACACGGGGATTTATGAAATTGACACAAATTTTCTCGTCCAGCTGAATGAGGAGAAAATAATATTTCTGCTAATTATTTGAAGAAGATTTATTTTAAAACACGCGTTGCAGTTTCAATGTTGTACAGTCCATGTTCCCGTCCACATCGTCATTGCAAATGTTGATTTTGTTTATCCATTGCCCGCTCGTCAAAGTCTCATTGTCTTTATTTAATCCAACATTTTGTTAACCATATAAAAACCAATAAATCTCCTTGTCATTAGTTTGCGAATATAAATCTCATCGACGTGTAGCTGAAAAGCAAAAAAGAAAAAATTCAAAGTTTAAATGAGGCTAAAGAAAGAAACGCTCATGAAATGTCTGTAGCGATTCTCGATGGGAGATTTATGGACTTGAATAACGTTGAGCAAAGGGGGCGGCTACTGACGGGATGCCTAAGGTGAGCCGATTTCTTACCGATATTGATTAAAAATGCATGGCTCACAGATTTTTCTTTATTCTTTGTTTCTCTTTACCAAACTCATCGTTCAATTGATTCCTCATCGTTTTATTTCCTCAGAGATATTTGTTCGCCTCTACATTGTCGCTCTGTTCGTTCCCATCAGGGAAACAATAATAGAGACGCGTTTTTACTGGACAACGGCGACGATCGGAGTAACAGAACAAAAAAAAAAGAGAGTTGTTAGAAAAACAATTTAATCTGAAAAATTGCCTTGTCTGATAGTTGGGAGAAAAAAAAAGAACGGTGGTGGGTTTTTTGCGAGGAGGAAATATTATTTGGAAAATTTGCGGTGCCAAAATTTCATTGAAAATGCGCGTTTAGTCGGCTATCTCAATCTATCGCTAAATTATTTTAACTATTCACCGTTTTGCATCCTGCAATCTGCACCTTTCTCGACCCATCGAAATTTTCATAATTTCTTTTTTTTGTTTTCCGTTGTTTTTTCTTCAATGATTTTTCGATCGTTCACATCTCTAGAAATATTGTTGACGCATTTCCGTAACAGGCGAGAGATGTTCTTGGGGAACGGTGATTCGGTCTCGAACTATTTTTCATTTGTTGCGTTACTCTCGAGCATGTACTTTTGGTACAGAGTGGACATTTCGTCATTGAAAATGAGTGCTAGGGATTCATTGCTAATCATTTTCCCTTGACCTTCTCCACAGGGTTCTTGAGGAGCAGACGAGAAAAGAGAAAAGAGAAGAAAGCGAAAAAGAAGAAAGACTCTATCGACACGAACAGCAACAAAGAAGAAAAGTCTGACCTGTCAGTATTTGCATGCTCAGCAGACCTAGTGCGATTTTTTGTTTTTTTCATATTTATTCTTCATCCATTGAGAAATAAAATAACGAATGGGGAAAAAATAAAGCACTGGGCTTGCAGCCAAGGTCGAGGGGAATGCCATTTTATCTAATAATTTATTTATTTCTCTCGTGGGCTCGGACAACAGCGAGGAAAAAGACGAGAGCAGAAAATCTGAGACTCCAACACCGGAAGTCGACGAGGACGGATTTTGCATAAGACCCAAACCAGACCCTTGGGAAAATGAGAAAGGATTCTACTCGTCGTCGGATACCGAGTCGGAAGATGAACGGGAAAGGAAAATTCGAGTTGAAATAAAACCGCTGAGCAATGGCAGTGCACCCATGAGCGCGAGCGTCGACGAGCTACGAGCCACTGTCGAAAACTTGTCGTTATCCCCAGCCGCTACCGTAAGTTCCTCTTTTTTACCCCAAAATGTCAAGATTCGTCGATTTTGCTTCCTCATGGAGGAAGAAAAATTATGAAATTTTTAAAAAATTTACATTTCAATGTCAATGTGCTAAAAGTGTGCCAAAACGTCGGAAAATCATATTAAGGAAAAATTCCTGGATTTGTGTGAGTATGTTATGGGACTATAAAATTCAAACGTTCATAACTCGAGAACGGTTTGAGCTGCAGGGCTCCCGTTTTGCACAGACGTTAATGCATACGAGCTCTTCATTCTCTAATAATTTTGTTAGAATCGCTAGAAAAATCCGAATTCTACAGCATTTCAAAATTTTCAAAAAAACCTGTCAAGGCTCTAATTTCCGCAATTTTTCGGATTTATGGCTAATTGTTTTTTTATGGATAGAGTATCATGATAGGAGGGTTGGTATTAAATTTCGGGAAGATCGATCGAACGCTTTAAATTTTATAATCATTCGACTTTTACGAAAATCTGAGATTTTTGAAAAATCTCTCGTGAAATCTCTTTGAAAATTTTGCTCCTTGTTATGAAATAATTGTGTTCGTATGCCAGGGTCGCCGAGGATCGAACACGGATTCGGATCACCACATGAAAAGATCGCAGTCGGTTTCGCAGCAATTGGGTGGGAAGCCAAGCTCCGATTTGCTGGGTTTGAATCTGTTCAATCCGAGCAGCACGCCGTCGAGTGCGTCGACACCAACAGGAAGTCATCCTTATGCGCCGCTACAGAGTCCACCGGCTCTTTCGACTTCTCCGGTGCCTCAGCCGGCGCCTCCAATGTCCGCACCGGCGACTCATCCTCATACGCGGTTTCCTGGTGAGTCTCGAATGCTAAAAAAAGAAAGCGACGTTTTTTCGAAATTTGATCTTTTGGCTGCGAAAATAAAGGAAAAAATTTGCTTCGCAGAGGGCGATCTCTTTTCGGAAGTTGGCGACATCAGCCCGGCCTTGCCACCGAAACAATCAGTTTCTTCGACGCCGACAGGCTCGATAGCGATTCCCAGACCACCGTCGCGACGCGGAGAAGGGACAACACGAGGAAGAATGTCGCCGGCGACGATATCTCGAGCCGATAGCGTTGCAAGCCTTGAATTTCGCGCGGCAGGCGTTGCCGTTGGATCCTCCAGAGGACCTTCACCCTTGACGATCGGACTTGCCGATACAATTCCTCTCGCGGTTGCCTTCCACGAAATAATACACTCGTATTTCCGTGGTACCGACGAAACTCGCTGTCAAGTTAAACTCAGCGGCGACATGATGCTCTCTTTTCCCGCTGGAATCGTCGCGGTCCTTGCCAACAATCCCAATCCGGCAAAGCTCACATTTCGAGTACGAAACAGTAGCAGGCTCGAGAGACTCTTGCCCAACAATCAGCTCGTCAGCATGTAAGGAGCGCCTATTTTTTTCCTTTTGAATTTTTCTCGTTTTTTTTTATTTTTTATTATTATTTTGAGGATTTTATCGTTTCGGCAGAGACGCGACCCAGACTACTGTGGATAGTACAATCTTTGAGTTCAACATGAGTGCCTTAACCACGTTGCTGAGACGTCAAGCCGAACAAAATCCCTCGGCCTCGTACTTCAACGTGGATATTCTCAAATACCAAATTAGGAACAAGGAGGGAGCGGGTTCGTGTCCTTTCCAAGTAGTCGCATATTGGAAGTGCGAATCGACGCACACGGATCTAAAGGTTTTTTTTTCTTCAAATTTACACAAAAATTTTTGTTTTTTTTCTCAAATAAACGACAAAATTCAGGGAAGAATTAAAACCGAGGTATTTTTGATGAACCCGCAGATCGATTACAAGTACAACAGTCGCGCAATGGCCTCGCCAAGTCCGCTGCTCAATCTCCACGTAGCTGCACCCATCGAAGGCGGTTTTAAAGGGCTTCACAGTAAACCATCCGCCCAATGGTTACCCGACACCAATCGTTTGTTGTGGAAATTTACCGAATTGTCACAACACAGCGAGGGCAACGGTGTTGGCTCGTTAAAAGCGAGGGTCGAACTCGAAAACGGTCCCGGCACTCAGGGAACTATATTTACGCAATTCAATTGCGAGGGGACGACTCTATCGGGTGTCGAGTTTGAACTCGTTGGGCCTGGATACAGACTCAGCCTCGTTAAACGTCGATTTGTCTCAGGTAATCATTCCAGCAAACACGAAACTTTTTTTTCTCTTCAAAAATATTAAAATTAAAATCAAAAAATAAAAATAAAAAAGACAAAGTTAAAAAATGAAAATTAAAAAATAAAAATTGAAAAATTAAAATTAAAAAATTAAGAAAATTGAAAAAAATTGACGTCGAATTTATAATTGATAGGAAAATACATATGCGACGGTGATTCGGATCCGAGGACCCGATACGCAGCTCCGCCATCGAGTACCGATTGACACTTGCCCGATTGGGCGCCCAGTTGGGAGAGTGTGCCCACTTGATCGTCGTCCAGCTGTTGAAACGAAGACGGTAATGCTCACTGCCGAGATCTCGACGATCGAGTCGTGAATGGCGACGACGAGAGTACGGCGAGCGGCCCAGGAGATAAAAAGCAAAGCAGATCGATTGGCGAATGAGTGAAAAATACCAAAGAGGAACTCCTTCGTTCCTGGGTATGAATTGACGGCCTCGAGCACAATTTTTATTTGAATAATAATGAAAAACGCGAACCCCACACGCGACAGTACAACTAATTGCGAAATAAATAATAAATCCTTTTTCTTCTTATTTGCTTGTCTGTGCGCCGAGGCAAGTGAAAAGTTGAACGGTCGAGCGCGCGACTATGCTGCGAATCGAATTTTTCGAACGCCAAAATCGTGCCGATTCAATAACGATTCTCCATTATCGGGAATCGCCGTGAGCCAACAAACGAACGTCAATTTCCAAATGTTTCCTCGCGTCTCTCGTCTCGCGCTAAATCTGCTCCACATATCCGCGAAATATCCACGAGACCGAGACCGAAAGCACTCATTTATTTCCCTTCAAATTGACGACGATTTATTCCGAAGCTTTATAAACTACAAATAACAAAAACTCTCCTTACGGAGGAGACTCATCCGCTTTCGAGATTCGAGAATAATAATACTCTGTTTTTTGTTTTTCGCCTCAGTAACGCCGCTGTTAGTCCCAAACAAGAATCGAGAGTATTACGAGCCTCTCTGGGCTTGAAAAAAAATTCTAACGTTATGGTTTAGCAAGGGGCTCCGGGAGGAAGAAGAAAAAAAATCGAAAACTTAGTCCATTCCCTATTTAGCCGTAAGACTACGATAATCTTGCTCGCGACCTTTATCGGAGAGACTTGGTGAGATTTCTCCGAGACTATTCCAAGAAATTCGCATCAACGTTCTCTTTTTTTTCGTTTATTTTTAATTTTTCATTTCTAAAGTCGATTTATTATTTTTTTATTAAACGCAGCCATTTTTAACGTCTGGAGGACAAGTTAGGAGCGTGGAAAAGGGATGGAAAACGAGGGATTTACCCCGTTCAGGCTATAGAAACGTGACACTCAATCGTGCACGTAGATTTATATAATTTTAATGAAATTAAAAAATGATATCAAAAAATAAGAAACCGGAAACAATACAAGGCTATATATAAATACGAAGAGACAGTTGACCGATATTTTAAACTCTAAGGCTGAAACTAACTCGATTCCTATCGGTCCGGCACACACGTATCTCTTCCATTAAAAAACAAACATCGATTTATTGAGCCATCACTGCTGAGATGAGGAAAAGGAGTTTTTCATACGCGTAGAAATATTTGAGGATTCGACTGAGCGTTGCTGTGACAGGTAAACGCCACTCAGAACAAATAAATCTTGAAAAATGGAGCTGTGTCTGTCTACATTCGTCTGCAACTTTCCGCCTAATTTCTGTCGTCCTTAAATTTGTAAAATACATGATAATTTAGTGTCCGAGCTATTGGGCCTTGAACGAAAAGACTAAACTTACCGAGGGAGGGATCGTGTGTACGGGACTGAAAAAAAATCTCTCGATAGCACGGACAATGCGAAATCAGCAACGCTATTTAATGTGCAATCGCGTATTTTAAAGAAATGTATAAATCACGTTATACATAACAACATTATACATGCTAAAATATATTTAAAAAATAATTTACTCCAAATACGAGGAAGAATTAACTGGACACGATCAAAAAGAATTCATAAGGCTCATAATACACACACACAACACGCAACACACACGTTGTTACGATAGATATCGTTATTGTATAAACAAATGGAAATACGAACGATCCAGTTGGCATGTAATGTCTGTGCTAATAAAGATCTAGAATATTTTATATAAATCTCACGCTTTTTATTATTCCAGATACACATTTTTTACAAAAATACTGTTCCATTTCTTGATATATTTTTCATCCGACAATCCGGACGACTAGCTCCTGCCTGTTTTCCGAGGAACTATGACCATTTTTCATTGTAGACATTTTTTTTCCTGTCAACAGGTTGGAAAAGTTGGATTATTCTTCGTTCTCTAAGATTTTGAGAGTCTCGAATATCGCTCGGAGTTTCCAATCCGTTTCTAAACGACCGAACAGAGTGCCTTTGTAATCTATCGAACTGATCGATTCGCCAGGTCGCAGTTCGCTCACTCCGTCTGTTCGCACACGCCGGACTATCGCTAACGCCAACCGACGCTCCATCTCAATGTTGTCTCTGTCAAGGGCGAACCACAGACCCAGAGCGCAACGAGTGCCACGCAAAACTCCTCTCACACCGTGCAGATTTTTCTCCGAAGCCGAAAACGCCACCAGTCGGCCGCAACTTGGCTTTATCGTGCTTTCGATCGTTCGCCCCAAAGAATCGGCCGAAAACAAAAATTCACCTCCCTCGAAATCATCGTTCAAATATAAAATCGCTGAATAATCCCGGTTCGTGTACGCTGGCCATTCGGAAATGCACGTTCCGTTCTCCAGGATTATACAGTTATCCGCATGGATCGCGTGACTCAAATCTTTACGATCCATTGGCGAGTCTGTCGAGAAAAGAAATTTTTTTTTTTTTTTTTTTTTTTTTTTACGCTCGATAATTCTGCACCGATTGTGGTAAGAAGAAGATACGGTTCACAATTTTGAATAAAATTTTGATTTTGATTCAAATTTTATATTTTAATTTTGAACTTCAATTTTAAATTAACATTTTGACTTTGAATTAAAAATTTCTATCTAAAATTTTGATTTCAAATTTTTATTTTGAATTTTAATGTAAAAATTGAATTTTATTTCGAATGAAATTGAAATTTTTAACACAAATTCTAAAGCCGGCGGTAGGGAGTTCAGGGAATACGTTTTTTTACCTGGCAATGCTGATCGACAAGCGAGATGTGTATAGCTGAAATACAGATGCCGATCAAGTTCGAAATACGTTTCCACATGTTCTCGAGCCGCTTCGCTCCTCGACAAAGCTAATTCCAAAACCTCTGGATCCAATTGTCCAAAATATACCATCTGTTGGATTTTTCGATGCCATCAGAAAAGAGTTTCACAAAAAAAAATCGTTTTTCTCTGATGGGTACGTACCAGAGCAGCTCGTCCGAGTGTGAGACCCTCATAGCGCTCGTATTTCGAATGAGGGCTAATATTATCTTCATAGCCATCCCCTTCGACCGCCGCTATCTGTAAAATTACTGAAATCACTTTTTCTTTTTATATAAATATTGCAGTTTGAATATCCGGAGAAAAATCATTTTCCAATGAAATTATTTTTTCGTTCTGGACTTTTCCACAAAGAAATAAATTATCCACGATTTTTAAAATTAATCGCCATGAAAATTTATAATTTTTTTTTTTTTTTTTTTTTTCACCAAGAACCAAATTAATCAAGCAGTCACCTGAGCTAAGTTCATGAGGCTCTGGCACTCCGAATCACTGAGAAATCCTTCCGCCAAATACCGCAATTCCCCGCCCAAATCCTTCCCATCAGCAACTATTCGAATTTTTTTATCAACGTCGATGAATCCTCCAATTTTTGGTTCAGAGTCTCCCTCGAAATTTAGCGACTGTTTTGTTTCGTTGGAAAAGCGTGACTGCGGTGAATGACCGGGAGGTGGATGTTGAGTTAACTGCAAAGTTGAGTGCATTCTTAATAACGAAAAGATAAATTGCTATTTTAACCGTAGTCGGTATGATTTCGCGATACACAATTGTTGTTCGTCGTATCAAAGTCGCCTCCAAGTTATCGCGGACGATACAAACTTTATAAATCGTTCTCTCACTTCCGCACGAGTGCATTCTTGCCCCTGGACAATGCTGCAAGATTCTAACGATGCAGGACGGAGCTGCATAACGTTAGGCGTCGTCAAATGCATCGGCTTGACGACGGCGTTAGACCAAAGTAACGGAAGTAATTTTTTTTTCTTTCCAGATCAATTTTCCGAAGAAAAAAAAACGAAAAATGATTTTTAACTTCATAAGGGCAGTTCTAATTTTTTGCATGAAATTAAAAATGATAAATATTTTTCGCATTCCGACTTGAAAAGACTGATTGATAATTTTTTCTTTTTTTTTTGAACTTCGAAAAAATGGTAAAAAATTGAAAAATCGTCCGGATGATCGATTTTTCAAGGAACTAGTTGTTCCTTGTGGAAGGCTTCGATTCCCGCGGTCCAAAAACGAACTAAAGCTCGACATCATTCGAGGAAAACATTTATTAGGATGGGATTATTTTTTTTTTTTTACAAAAAGCATTACAAATGTACAACAAAGCAATAGAATACAAAAATCACTAAGATTACATATTGGTCTCGCGATTTACCTGCTCCTCGGGAATGCCAAGTCGGTCGACCTGTATCTCCATTTTCACAGGATTCAGACGAGGTTCGATGATTTGGAATTCCTCCCAGATGTAGCGTGACAGATGTTTCTCGTACTCCTGCCGTTTGACGTACTCGATCGCTTCCTGCAATAATTAATTACCACCTCGGACATGTGATTCAACAATATTTGCCATTTATCCGTAAAAACAAAATATAAAACAAATGAAAACTCACCTCTCGAGGCGCGAAATAATCTTCTTGAACTTTCGGGAATTTTGAATAATATTCTTTGTTCTTCAGCATCGATCGGTCACTCGGATAAAATAAAAGATAACTGGAAACTGCGGCGCAGGCCTTTTGTAAGTCACCGACTAAAAATCAAAGGAATTTATCGGAATCCATGAACAATTATTCTCACTCTTTAATCGTCTTTCTTATATTTATTATTAATATTGTATTATTATTGATATTAATTTATATATAAATAAACTCATAATATTTATTTATATATAAAATAAAAGAATTATTAATATAATTTACATTGAAATATTATTAATAATTTTGTTTTGGGCAAATTGTAGGATTAAAAAAGTGGAGTCACCTTTGTAGTAAGCAAACTGTAAATAGTGATAATGGCTCGGCAACAAATCAGCGAAATATTCGCCATTGACGTGGTTCATTCGTACGGAACAGTTGTGCTTGCATTTGAGGCAAAAAGTAAAATGATCTGTAATTACGACGAGACGTTGAGAAAACATGTTAGAAATAGGATCATTAAAAATAATGACTGCAAGGTCGTTTGATAAAGCAAATAGACGGTTGATACGAACTTGCAACTGATGCTGTGAATTCTGGGAGCCATCCCTGATTGAATGGACCTTCGCAAAAAAGTCGACAGTCCTCTTCGGAGCTTAGATAAAGAAGAAGCGAATTTTCAAAATACTTAATGACGTCTTGGTAACGTTGCTCGTCGTAGGCATTCACACCGTTTGAATAAAAAGTGGCGAATGGCTCAGCCTCCAAATTCCTCAATTTAGACTCGTCGACGTTTCGTTGCTCGATATAAAATCGAAGATTCTTTGAACTCATCTCGTGCTTCGGATGCATCGTCAGATACGTGAAAACTGCATTGGCTGCATCCTCGAAACGGTCCCTCTGGAATATTGAAATATTTAGCGATTTTTTAGCACGAAATTCAATTCTTCACAAAACGGATGTTTGTCGTGTGAATTATTTCCCTGTAACTTGGCCTCGTTCCATTTACATTTTTAAGGAGGGTCGTTAAATTTCATTTGCCACAACGAAACGCGATATCTTTGAAAAGTAAAAGCCAGCTAGAAGATAAACTCTCGAGTTACTATGAATGGCACCAACGCAAAACTTCTATGAACCTTTTTCTCTCAGGCTCCGGTGACGTTCTTTATCGCGAATTTCAATTGACCATAAATTCGCAAAATTGCTAAAGCAAACGAAGCGACCGTGCTCTTACAAACTTTACTTTAAAAAGGGTCGCTACAAACGACCATGTCGCCATGTTGAACGCATAAGAAAATTCGAAATGAATAGAATTCGATGAAATTTCGTGAGCGCCCTCGTCAGTATTGAATAAGAATTTACAAACTTTTAAAGATTTTTTTTCTTTTCTATTTGAATGAAAAATATGAAAAAAAATCGTGTCATCATATTTTATGCTAAAGAATATTATCGCCAAAATTTATGAAATTCTTATCCAATTTTCGTATGTAGCCAAGTTGCTTAAACTTCATTTTTAAAGCTGCAAATTTAGTACATCAACGATATTTGAGTTAACATTCGCTTGAGGAATAACATTTTGACAATTTAGAGCTATCAGGCTCATTTTCTGCAATGAAAACGTCATTCATACAAGCTCATAAACTTAGTTTGTACGATCGTTGTACCGAACAGCACGAAGTCGGACATGTGGAGCAGCAATGATGTAGGCAACTATTAGTGGCTCCTATAAACTGCGTGTGCTAAACTCGTTATGTATACGAAAAACTGTTTGGAGTTTGGGAACGAACATAAAGTTTTATTCTAGGGGGAGAATATTGCGCAATATTTCGAGCGTTGGACAGCCTTTTTTTTCGATAACTTTCGTACGTTTCCGCTATCTGTTGACCAGTTAAAAAAGATAATAGAAAAAAAAGTCTGATGGGCGAATAATAATAAATAAAAAAATTTACCGAAAAACTGGGAATTTCATGAATTAATGTGAGATGAACAAATTTACTAAATAAAATAGTAACTTCTCTCAATGGCACGTGATTCTTTTATTATTATTCCGTTGAATAAATAAATATTATTTGTTCACCTGATAGTAGCACATTTGAAGGTACTCGTACGCCGCTAGATCGGAGAATTTTTTCTCCACTTCCTTGGACAATCGCTTGAGGGAATCCTGACCGTGAAGATCTCGGTAATTTTGACTGCAATTCAACAGGCAAAGTGTTTCGCGTACTTTCTTCTCGTAAAAATGCAAATCTTCAACGTTGTGTGGGAATATCGGCTGAACCCCTGCAACCAGCGCGCGACAATCTCGTCTACACGTAACTACCGCCGCTTTGTATTCTTTATATCTAAAAAATGTGAAAAAAAAATTATTGCGTTTTTTTCTTCAATTTTTCCAATTTTTTCATAATTTCTCCAATTTTTCAATGTTTTTTTCCTTTTTTTTCACCTTTTCAAATGTTTTTTCAATTTTTCTCATTTTTTTTCAATTAAAAAAAAAAAAATTTCAAATTTTTCAATATTTAAAAAAAAAAATTTCAATTTTTCTCATTTTTTTCAATTTTGTTTTTTTTTAGTGTAATTTTTTTCTCATACCGTTGGATCGCTTCGGTGAAGCCATCGATACATCCGTCCCAATCCTCCTCGAGGTAAGCCTCGACCGAGTCTTTGTAGAGCTCCTCGAGATTGAGTTTTTCTTCGTGCTCCAAATATTCTCCATCATTATCATCAGCTTCAATAAAATGATGGATTATTTTATCACTGTTCGTGTCGTCCAAGGATATTTCATTTTCCGTGAGATCGTCGGCCGAGATTAAAATCAATGGGGCGCATAATGCGATCATTAAAATGGAACGCATGTCGTCACTTTTTTATTCTCCGCATCTGAGACACAATAACGAGTTACTCGCTCGACCGTTTGGGCACTACTGTCTGAGCTACGACGTGAGAGCAGCCAGAACAGACTCCGAAAGATGCGGAGACTCTGGGGCGACCTCGCAACGACATGTGCAGAGAGAGAGAAAGATAAAAACGTCGTGCGTGGGCCAAAGTGTGCGACTCGGTCCATACGCGCCACAGCATCCGGAAAACTCGAAGCGATTACCCAGCCACGTTCTTTCTCCTCTTCTCGCCGTTCCCCTTTCGCATACAAATTACTCATCCATCTTTTCATTCAAGAAAATCGAGGGAACTTTCCTGTAACGATAAATCGAGTCGCCAATTAATGAAAAATTCATGTATCGATTTTTTTTAAATTATTTTTTGAGTAAAAAACAATCGACTCAATAAAATTCAAAATTTTCAAATCAACTCCCATTTTTTATTAAAAAAATCGTGTCGAAAAAATGAAATTTTTTTGCAAACTAATTTTGGAGATTGCTTGATGAAAATAAAAGATTTTAGTCGGGTCTCGAGGAACCAGTAATCGTCACGCGACATTCTATTCAAAATTGCGAACACATTTCATACAAAAACCTTTTATTTTAATGAATGTTTACAAATATCGTGTTCAAGGACGAGGATAAGAACCGTTGGCCATTTTCGATGTTACGCTGGAGAGGAAACTTATCGTCTAATCGACAACGGTCTCGTGGACATGTCGATTCGTGTGAAAATCGAGAGAGAAATTCTTTCGCTGTAATTTTTACGAAAAAAAGACAAAATTTTATAAATTCAAATTTTGTTTTACGAATAATCTTGACGCCATGAGGTCCAGCGATTTCTCGTACGAAAAGCAACTGGGAGCTGGTTCTTTCGGGTGAGAATTTGAGATGGAGCAATTATTTTTTATTAATTTATAATTCATTGTAAAGTTTTTAAATTTTTTTTTGATTTTTTTTTTTTAATCAAAGTTGCGTTTACCGTGTGCGATCGAAATCAAACAACAAACTCTACGTAATCAAGGAACAGCTTGATCGATCGAGCTTGCAGGTAAGTCGTTCGAAAAGCGAAATAAAAATATTTTTGATCTGTGAGTTTGAGTTGCTCCGAATATTTTCTCTTTTTTTTTCAAAGATGGTCTCCAACGAGATCGAAATATTGAAAAAAATGCGGCATCCAAATATCGTTGCTTATTACGGTTCTTGGAGCGAAGATGGAAAAGGATTCATCTTGATGGAATACGCTTCCCGTGGAACCTTGAAGGAACTTCTCCATCTGTACAACAAACCATTTCCAGAAGAAGTAAAGTTTTTGGAGAAAATCAATTCTTCTCATTTCTTCGAGTATAATGTTTTTTGTGGCTTTCAAAATCATTAGAATTTGATGAAATTTCGAGAGCATACTCTTCACTATTAAATATGAATATAGACATTTTTCAAGATTTTTCTTGTATATATTTTTGGAGTAATCGACCACTAGAGTTTTCTAGCAAATTATTCGACAACTCTTCAGACGAAAAATTGGAAAAAATTGTGTCATCGTATTTGATGCTAAAAAATATTATTACCAAATTTTATAAAATTCTTATCATGTTGTCGTGTGTAGCCAACCTCCTTGATATTGTAGGACGCGTTGTACCTTTTCGCTCAAATCGTCCTGGGCATCCATCACATCCACAAGCAATCGGTACTCCATCGTGATTTAAAACCAGACAATATAATGCTGCACGGAGCCCAAGGTGACATCGTGAAAATCGGTGATTTCGGGATATCTAAAAACGTGGAAAAGTAAGAATTAGTTTTTCATGGCCCTGAAGAAAGGCACAAATGCAAAAAAAAATAAACGATTTTTTTTTCATGCTAGCGACATCGCGAAAACTCGTATAGGCACAAAGTTGTACATGGCTCCAGAAATTTTTGAAGGCAAGGGTTACGATTTTAAATGCGACATATGGAGCGCTGGGATAATTTTGTTCGAGCTCCTGACCAACGCATTTCCCTTCAACACAAAAGTAAGCAGAAAAAATGAATTTATTCCAAAACTTGGATGATCCTCGAAATTTTTTCAGAATCACATCGAAATGATGGACCAAATGAATCGCGGTAGATTGCGAAGATTACCACAGTCGGCATTCACTTCCGGAACGATCGATTTGACGTACAAAATGTTGAGAAGAAATCCTGCCGGACGACCTCGGTCCTCACTGCTCGTGTTGTGCCCAGTGCTTCTGAAACCAATAATGAAAGTTTACCTGAACGTTGGTAGAGTCGAAAAAGCAATGATACTCGGTCCGGATACATTTAAAAATTACATGGTAGCTGGTGAAGCGGAATATAACGAAAATAATAAAATTAGTGAAGATTGAATTGGTCGCCGGTATTAAGAATTGGATAAAACTCGAGAAATTTGAATTTTCCTCATTTGTTTTTTATTCGGAACAGCTCGACGCTTTCCACTCGCCCATTTTTCTATTATCCTTTTTCTTTGATTTATCCAGTTGACAATTCGTTTAGTACAGCAACAACATTTAGACGCACCGCTGATTAAATATATGTATATCAATAATATTTCTAAGAATAAATTATGCATTTATTTGATCGCAAAACTTGGCGTTTCCGTCAGCACATTGAGTTAAGAATGAGAGGAAATGAAAAATCTTGCTAAAATCACGACGTTGGAGTTGGCATCGTTGAAATGCAACGAGAACTCATACTTTTTCGAGCAGAGTGCAAGATTTTCGGAAAGTATTCGTGAAAAATAGTGAGGCAGACTTTTTTGTCATTAAAAAAGAGAAATTACTGAAAAAAAATGGAAAAATTGGATCATTTGTGAAAATAATGATTGAAAAATGAATTTTTCGTTTTTTCGGTTCAACGATGCAAACTTCAGGATCGTCTAAAATTTCTTTCCCGTTGGACAGAAAAATGTCTAATTCGAGACACGAAAGTGACAATATTTACGAATAATATCGATAAAATAATAGTGTCCTCTTAATAGCAAATTCGAAAAAAATGTTTCACGTATTCCTGGCTTCGTGTTTCCTTCTCGTAGACGTTCTAAACGAAGAATAAATGTCTGTACATCACAACCCATTTTACAAATAGAGATATGTCGCTTAGTGCGTTATTTATTCTCGTCCATTCTCCCTGATCGGCAGAGTATTTCGTGTTATAATTCGTTTTTATTTTTGTTAAGCAGTCGAGCGATAAATATCGAGCGAGAAATTCTTATATTGGCGTATTCTGAAGCGTACAAAGTAGCTCGTCGCGGTAATAATGAGAATGGAGGATGAGAACGATGCGAGGGAAAAAGCTGGACCTGACGAAGGGATTCGAACCGAAACTGTAATCACGAGCTATTCGTTAATAATTAGAAATCTTAATGAACAATTATTTCACGAGAAAATCTATGCAGGACTTTTCTTATTATTTTAATTCTACTGTTCGAGTTCGATTCGACCAAAAGCTCGACTCTCGCACGAATGAAACTGTACAGAGATGATAAAAACGATAGAGAATAAACATTGATTTATCTCCGTAAAAACAGCAAACAGGAATGTTAAAAATGACGATGGATAGTCGAAAAAATTCATATTTCCAAAAACAACGAAGAAAAAGCGAACAATTAATATATTTTCTCGTTGAAACAATAATTTTCCATTCGTATCACATCACGACTACGATCTCATTTACTCTAATTCCCAGATTCTTTCTCTCCATTCAGCTCGCCCCTTTTTCCTTATTTTTAACTTTTTTAACATCATGACAACTAGGTAAATACTTCGATGAGAAATCGAACGTCAACGTTAATTATTTAACCATTTATCACCCATATACAAGCTCACATATACAAAGAAAACGATAAAACGTTAACGACTAAGAGATATACAAGTTAGAGCCATTCACAACGTCGACGTAGTTCTCGTGGCCGAAGCTTTTGATAACGCACTCTCCATCAACTTTCGACTGAGCGAGACGAGAAATTCATTTTTTCGTGTTTAATTTTTCATCGAGTCGATCCGATAATTTGAATAATCCCTGCAGACAGAGTGAGGCTCCGAGAGTTCAGCGAAAATTCCGGAGAGAACTACGTTCGACATTAAGTTCTGTACGAGAACGAAGTCGTTCTGCTTCGCGGCGATCAACTCATTTTCTATTATTCTAACCGAGATCTATGGACGAGATTACATTTGTTGCTGTCGAGCTCTACGATCGATCGGCGATACTGTTTTTGTGATTGGCGCTCTAAATCCTTGATTTCGGGCTCGCTCTCCGAGCAATCTCCATTTTATTCATTCCCATTGGATTCAGCCGAACTCGAGTCAACGTTAACCCACTAAAAATTAACTCTATTTTTAAACTCTACACTGACTAACCACGGTTCTTAAATAAATTAATTGGAGCATTAACCCGTAGACACTACACTCGTGCTAATTTGCAATTACGAAAATTTCAAGTGTAACAGATTTTCAAAATTCTTTTTTTCAATTTGGCCATTTTTCGGCGATTAAATTTCATTTCCCAATTTTCAAATCAAAATCGCATTCGACTAGTCGGCACATTTTACCCCTTAAAAGTATGGTTCTAAGATTAATTTCGTGTATTCATCGAAGAAATACTGCGGTTTGAAAAGTCCAAGTGGAAATTTGCTTCAGTGTGGTGAGTGCGTGAGCTCAAAGGGAGTGTAGTGTCTGCGGGTTAATGCGAGAAATAACAAGAGGACAATGTTTTGTTTGTCGAGCATAAAGCTCATCTCTCCGTGATGTGAATATGTTTTTGCAAGCTTACGAACATTGAGAGGATTAGCGTGAACCTCGTAATAATGATGTTCCGATAGAACAATATCGATTAATCTTTTGCTTGGCCCTGTAGGCTTTCCTTAATAAAGGATTCATTGAATATTGCTCAGTTTGCTAAATAGTTGAGATCGAACGAATACTGCTTAGCAGAGGAGAGAAAAAATTGGTTAAAAAAGACGGAAGGATGCCGCTTCAGTCGGTAGAGAATTATTCAGAATAAGAACGTTGTGCAAATTCCACTTTTTCACACGTGCACAATAATGTGCACGGCGGACAGACAAAACATTTAGAAATAACGAAATTACGACGGTTCTTTGACAGGAACGCAAAAACCTCATGCTATTTACAGATTTTCGGGTTTTCGCGCGAAGCCTGGAGGCCCTAATGATAAAACTATTTACACATCGATAGGCAACGACCCCAAGAAATTGGGAGAAGAAACGAATAGTGTCGAAAAAACTTTGACAACGACTTTTCAGATCTTCCGCCTTTTTCATCGTAAACTTTTCATACTTTTTCCTTCAACTCGAGAGATAAATCGAAAAAGTATGAGAAACGAGAATTTTCAATGATTTTCAATAAAAAGCATGAAATATATTGGAAAACCGATCATCAGCGAGACGATCACTTGTTGCACTTATCGTCGCTAGAGGTTAATGTTTTTTCGGTGAGGTTGGTCGTCGGTTGGTTGGCTAGGTCAGTACTCTCGGGTTTTGATCGTTTCAGTATTTTTCTCGGCTCGGTATCGGTTTTGCTTTTGGTCGAAGGTTTAGCCTCGTGAACGGTTAGTTTGGATAATTGTTGAGTGGTTGTGCTAGTCTCGAATTCGTTGTTGCGACGCCAAGGCACGTTACCGAAATGCGGTGTCGAAGAGGAGGAGACAGTAGTTTTTAAGCGTGTCTCTGTGCTCGTTGTTTTTGACGAATTTAGTGGGCTGCTATCGAACGAGGTAGTTGCTGGAGTCGCGGTCGAGGGTACAGAGCTCGATGTTGTTGTAGCTGTTGTTCTCGAGGCCGATAAAATGGGCTCGTTGCTTTTGGAGGCATTCTCTAGAGAGGCTTGACGCTCGGTATAGTGGCTCACGTGGCTCGAGCACGGCAGTGGATTATTAAAAAAACTATAGCTATTTTTTTCGAGGATTTCTTTTTCCTCGGATTTGCTTCCGGTGGGCGAATCTTTTTCCTCGGCAATGCGAGGCAGTTGTGTGCTGCCGCATGAATTCGAGAGGCTAACCGAGGCTATGTTGATCGATATACCATGCGTGAGTTTCGTGTATTCGCTAACTTGTTTCGTATCCATACACAATTTCTTTTCGCTGCAACCTTTGGGGCCCTCGCCCGGATCTCTCGATTGCGTTTCCGCAGCTTCGTCCAGGCTCTCGCTCAATGAATTTTGCGCTTTCGTTACCCGAGGCGTCACGCGAACTACCGTATTCGCCAGAGGCGATATCGACGTCTTGTTCTCCGCCGAACGAGGATGCAGCCGATCCGGACTCAGCGCACGTCGCAAAAGCGGCGATCCTGGCTCTGCCGACTTTGGCCGGCCGTAACTTTTCTTCTGACTACTCGGCGTCGATAAAGATGCTCCTGGAACATTTTTTTCGTCATTATTTTTTTTTAAAATTATTATATACAAATATAATAAACTTGTAGTAAAATATAAAATAATTATTTACTTATTTATTTATTAATAAATAAATTTTATATAATCAATAAATAAATATTCATATAAATAAATAAATAATATTTTCATTATTAATGAATTAATTAATTCAAACTAATAATAAATAAATAAAATAATGAATTCAATAAAAATGAATTGAATGAATATTTTATTCATTCATATAATATTTCATACACAAATATTATATGTAATAATAAAATATAATTAATTAAATAAAATTTAATAATAATAATAATTAAATAAAATAATAATAATAATTTTTAATCTTTTTTTGGAGAACTCGTAGATTTTACCTGGACTGTAGGACTGCGTCGTGTTGGAACTGCCGGGTTGATGTCCCGTAGGGAAAGCCAATGGGCTGGGACTCCTGGTCGGGCTGGCAGGAATCGGCGAAGGACTGGGAGTCCTCGCGAGCGGTGACAGAGGAATATGCCCGACGGATTTTCGTCGATTTGGCGAATGTATGTTTTTCGCTGCTGTGTGTAACTTGTGTTTCAAGCCGTGCAACGTGCTCGGTCGCTGATAATGAGATTGATTCGGAATGTTGGCGATACTGCCGGTCGATGTGCTCGAACCGGGCGAGGATGAGTTCGGGCTGGAGCAAGGACTCGAATTACCGGTCGAGTGATACGACTCCGAGCTGGCACGATTCGTAGGAGGTGACGGACTACCAACGGGTTTGCCAACGCCGCTCAAATAAGGCGATGATTCTTGCTGCGGGGGCAGCGACCGAGAAAACGATTGGAACGATCGACTCGGCGTTACCATGGACGGAGAACAAATTCCAGCTGCCATCTAAAAACGTCGGGAATACTCGATCAAACAAAATTCCACGTTTTCTTACATTACGGTCATCACCTCGAATTTTCGAAATGAAAATTCTCTCAAAATTCTCAAAATTCATGAGTGAGGAGCGTGCCGTTGCGAAAGAACCGAAAATTAAAATTCGCCGTCTCGAATATCATTGGAGAAGCATCGGAGGCGTGTTTTGAAAAAATTAAAAAATGGAAAAAACAATATTTTTATGGGAAATCATACCATAAGTGGAGGTTTGCTGTCGCTGGGTAGAATGGGTGCCGACAAAGGGCAACTGATACTTAACGGCTGGAATGAAAGAACAAAAATAAAATCTTAGCGAAAACTATCGAAAATAAAATGATAAAGAAATAATTTTATTTTTTTTTTCGGGTTTTCG
Organism: Campopleginae sp. 14b; assembly: GCA_030522525.1. Lineage (NCBI taxonomy): Eukaryota > Metazoa > Arthropoda > Insecta > Hymenoptera > Ichneumonidae > Campopleginae sp. 14b. The sequence continues at coordinate 109,546 of JAPYYS010000288.1, forward strand.
TCGTCGTGCGGACACAAACGGTAAGTTTTGTGATGCGAAATAAAAATGCCGGTGCCGCATCTTCTCTCATTCGACAAAAACCATAGACGATCCTGAAATAATGACAAACCTGTTGCATCTCGACGCTCGCACGCTTCGAACTTATGCGGCGGAACAACGAAGCTTTCCTCTTTTTTTCCGACTGATCCCGCTTCTGCTTTCGCTGCCTGTGAAGCGTTCGGCGCGCCATTCTGCTCTGCGCCAATTCTCGCTTCCTACCTCCTGTCTTTATACTCGTATTTTCTAGCGGAGTACTTCTCAAGGTCACGTGGTCACCCCCGCTCAACATTAATCGCAATACTTGCGTGTGGAAAAGTCCCTGCACCGTTTCACCGTTAATGTGAGTTATTAAATCTCCCGGCCGCAAACCCGCCTCGAACGCGGGACTGGACTGATCGACGGCCTGGAAAAAATCATCGTTTCTGCATAAACATGAACCCCTGGGGCAAAAACGCGTTTAGCAGATTCTCGCACGTCGAGAACTGAACGAATTTCGCTAAATTTGTCGGCAAAAAAGGGTGCAGACTATTTTTTTTCATTAAAAAATAAAAAATTGAGAAAAAAAGGATTTTCCACGAACCATGACCAAGTGATGCATCGTGTAAAAGTCACTGTCGCCATAATAAACTCTTATGGTATGTACGGTGAAGCCAAAACCGCAAGGACCCCGACGAATGATAATCGGAGGTTTGAGACTCGTGACGAGAGGGCTGAGCTCTCGACAGGGCGACGTGTCCCGCGAAGATGCTGTCGAAGAGCCACCGGGAGACTCGATTGATTGACCACAGATCGGTGGATCATCTAGAACCATTCGATAACGATAAACTTCAGCATGATACAAAATAATGTTTTTGAGGAGAGGAACTTACAGGAGAAGTCAGTGGTCGGTATGACCAAGGAGAGGCCGCTGGTCGAAGCGGATTTAATAACCGATCGCGATCGTTGTTTGGCCGAAGGAGGCAGAGGGATGGCGTTGAAGGATTCGAAGGAATCGGTGCTCGAGTTGTGTTTGTCCTCGGCAGCGTCTCTCCGCGCAGCCACAAGATCGAGTCTGCAAGAAAAAAAAACGAAGAGATTTGATTTTTTTGATGGAAAGGTCTCGCCACGTTGGATGCATTTTTAATTACGAGTGATGACGTGCGAGTACGATTCCAAATAATAGGCGTTCGGGATTTCCGAATAGAAAGGATTTCCGGGACTCAAGAGGGGAACAAGGAGCTCTGGGAAGTTGAAGAAAGGGCGACGAAAAGAAAAATATAAAATAAATAAAAATAAAACGAAAAAAAAACGGTTCGCCGGGTTTGGCAAAATGACTCACGTGTGATCACCGTCAATGGAAATACTGAACCTGGGAAGCTTGTCCCTAGAGGAATGGGTGTGGCGTTTTCTCTGAATCTGCGGACTGATGTCGTCCGATTCGGTTTGCGACGAGTCCGGAGTGCTCATAAGATTCGTCGTGTTTGCCTCGATCGACAAGTTGCTCTTGACGATTGTCGACCTCGATTCGCCGCTGCTACTGCTAACCGACATCAAGCTCGTCATCGAAGTGTCCGAACTCTTGTCCGATCTGTTAAGATTTTCCGCCGGTAAAGTAGTCTTGGCAGTGCTAATCGTACGATTTTTATCGATAGGCTTTTCCAACGCTCGCAACGGCGGAGAAAACGTTGTTGAGGAACTCGGCGATATTTGCGACAACGGCCGCTCAAATTCGTTGCGGAACAATTGCTTTTTCGTAAAACAATCGAGCTCTCCATCGGCTATTTGGGGTGGACGAGTTTGCGAGATTTTACGTGATTGCGGGGAGTACGACGAGAACGAACCGAACAACGGGGAGTCGTCGGTGTCGTCGGTGTCTTCGCCAAGGTCATGGTTGTAACGATCCATTCGAGCTGTTTTTTTTTCAAAATTATGAGAATTGTCGATTTTGGGAAATTCTTTGTTATTTATTGGATTTTCGATCAAGGTACTCACTGTCGAAATAGCTCGTATCCTCCTCGTTCGTCAACTGCGGTACAAATTCCGCTTTTTGTCGCAAAAGCGTGTTCCAATTGACGCCGAAAAAATAAGGATGATCCTTGACCTCGTGAGCCCCGCCCGTGCCCAAACGCTCGCGAGGACTCTGGTCGAGCAACGACGTTATTATGTCCTTGGCTTCCGGCTGCACAGGCCAATCCTCTTCGTCCGGCCACTCGATATCGTCTGACAAAATTAATTAATTGTTTAATGAGGGTCGCTACATAGGAAAAATCTAAATTATTAAAATTTTATGAAATTTGGTGAGCCACGTTTTAAAAAAAAAACGTAGCACGAGCCGGCCGTACTCTTATATACAGTAAAAAAGGCGTTTTATGACGTCACAGAAACTTCAAATCGTTTCTACGAAAAAAAACAGAGCGACTGAGAATTTTCGTATTAGGATTGAATTTTCTATGGTTTTTTATCTTTCGAATGAGCTTAGGGGAAACAGAATGCGTCCAACCAATCCAGAGAAATCTAGCATTGAAGATTTTGGTCGTATGAATATACAAAATTTAAAGATTTTAACTTCCACACAGTTTTCGAACTCTCCTAATAAAAGACATTCCTCGATCAGTGGAAATTAAAGATTTCCCGAGACTCACCGTTCACCGTATGAGCGAATAGTTCTTCCGGTGTCTCGCCGAAAAAGGGTACACAGCCGATTAAGAATTCGTACAAAATGATTCCCATGGACCACCAGTCGACGGGTTTGCCATAACCCTGGCGAAGTATGACTTCGGGTGCGATGTACTCGGGGGTGCCAGAAACCTGTTTGTCGGAAAATTGACGCGTATCTCGGTCGATGTATCCCTCGTAGAGGTTCGTGGCAACTGTATTTCCAAAATCGAATGATTACGGGGGGCGGAGAGGATTTTTAGTCGATGTAAAGTAAAGTTTACTCACGTGACATTAATCCCATTTTGCTGAGACCGAAATCCGTTAGTTTTATGTGTCCCAAGGCCGTTATCAGCAAACTGTAATTTATGGAAATCGCAAAATAAAATTTTGTTGCCATTTTCGCCGGAAATTCAACAGGAAATTACTTACTTATCGGGCTTGAGATCACGGTGGACGATTCCATAGCTATGGAGATACTCAACCGCGAGGACAGTCTCTGCGAAATAAAATCTCGCCATGTCCGGTGGCAACGGCCCAATATTTTTTAAAAGATTCGCACAATCTCCTCCCTCCACATATTCCATAACCAAGCACAAATGTTTCTGGAAAAAAAAAACGGTGAAAAATCTCCATCTTTTGCTCTTTTGTCCCGGAGGAATATCGTATAAACAATGGAATGTAGACTCACTTTAGTCTCGAAACTACAGTACATGGAGACGACAAACGGATTGTCAGTGAAGCTCATAATGTCGCGTTCAGCGAAGACTTGTTCGACTTGATTTCGTAGCATTAAATTATTTTTGTTGATTTTTTTCATGGCGAACCGCTGTCTCGTAGTTTTTTCTTTGACGAGATAAACGGCTCCGTAAGCACCGTTGCTTATGAGTTTGAGCACCTCGTAATCACTCTCGCAGGGTACACGTTGAGACTTGGCATCGTCTTCCTTGTTAGGACTGGACGAGGCAAATTCGGGATTACTGCAGTTCGAACTGGCCGAGTCCTCTAGTTTGTTGATATCGTCTTGTAGTTCTTGAATTAAGAAACAATAATAAATTATATTTGTTTGTTTTGGTGAGAGGAACGAGAACAAGGCGATAGGAGAAAAAGTAAATGATCGTTTCTTACCCGATATCGGATCTCTGTTCAAAGAGAGTTTGTTGATTATGTACTGCGGTATATCAGCTTTAATGCCAATATTTATTTTAGCCTGACCCTCGGCCTGTTCGAGCAAATGATAAAATTCTTCCGGATCGAATTCGAGGCACTCCAAAAGCCGGGCTGGCCGTGAGATTATTAATAAAAGCTTTTTTATCAAGCCGGTCAGTCGTGTGGCTGCTTCCAATGATTTATCCTTCGTCTGGGCAACGAGGTGCAAGGGGCCAAATGAAAATAAAGAATAAGTCATCGAGGAGCTTAATTTGTTGACGATGAAGTTTGGATCGTCGGAAAGCAAAGAAATCCCATTTTTTTCTCGGACAAATCTCAAGTTTCTTATTAAATATTTAATCAGGACGATAAAACGATCGTTCTGTAGGCTCCAAAGAAAAAATCAAAGCGAAAAGCCAATCGAAAGAGAAAAATCGAAAAAAACTCAATAAAAAAAAAATGACATTGTTTGGTCGAGCCGTTTATCTGTGAGATCGGTTCAAAGTCGCCGTGACGTCATACTTCCGGCATATTCGCGTATATAAGAGTGTGCGGTAGGCCTCGCGCTTACACTTTTCCTTTAATACTTGGCATCGAGCCGCTGCCGCGTCTCTTGATAAAAAAAATGTCTTTTTCGTTGGAGCCCGTCGTTGGGAACTTCAACGACGTGTAATTCGAGAAATAGAATAGAATAGAACGTTTATTATTATACTAGGGCGATGGCCCAGGAGTATGAAAAAGAAAAGATGAGTACAGAGTAAGCAATCAAATCTTAAAAACCAACGAAAAATTAAAAGAAGAAAATGAGAACAAAGTTTAACGAAAAAAAAAGAGAAAGAGAGTAATTTTTACCTCGACCAAGAGATGTTCTAGATTTTCGCTCATTTCATAAAAGTATCTGGACGTGATGAGTTTTTCTTGTGACTTTTGTAAGCAGTCGCGTGCCATTTCGATTATTTGATGATGTACGAAGCGAATGATAGGCAGAGAGTCTTGAGCCATGTGGGAGACGACTTCGTACTCGTCAATTTCTTTGTTTTCATTGATAAAATTAGTCAGTCGTTCTTCCATTTGTTGAGTGGCCTAAAACGTGACAAAAACAAAGAGCGGCTCGTGACTCATTGATATTTTCCACGCGTCGAGCGAGAATATATATTTATCGGGAAAACAAGACGAATGGGAAAATGTGGTTGGCTTTAGCGGTGCGATCCTCATTCCGAGACGCCAATATCGCTTACGAAATTCAGGCCAGACTCGTGACCTCGTCAAACAACACGGAAAACCAAAGAAAAAAAAGATTAAAAAAAAGATAAAAAAAAACACAAACGACGGGAATATCCCACCCTCGAAAGATTTAGCAACATGTGGCCGTGTGTATTTTCGAATGTATATTTCCCACATCTTAACCAGCTGATTCTCTTTGGCGAACCGCCAAAAATATTACGTATCGTATTTTTCCTCGAGTCTCTTTATTTACCTTGGGGAAACGTTCCTTGTAGAGCGTATTCATCATTTGGATCTCGTTGTCCAAAACCGGGGATCGACTCGGGCTACTGCAATTTTTAATTCATTTCTCATTAGTTCATAGTTTTTTTTTGTTTTTGTTTTTATTGATTTTTTTGTTGTCTTGTCCAAAATTAGGGAAAAACGCTTCAACGAACCTCAAGCTCCGAGACCTTGGACGGTGCAGCGGTGACCTTCGGTCCTCTTCCTCAAGACTGAACGGTAAACTGCCAGAAATACTGGAAATACTAGACCCAGGATATCCAGGATGCGACGAGCACGGTGTGCCCGGTTTTGAGAAATGGCAGGACAACATTCTCAGTTCGTCCTTTGTGGGTATATTCGGCAGTTGATGAAGACGTTCCTGGCTCGAACATTGTGACTGCGCAAAAGGATGAGCACGAAAATTCAAAATCTCATTTTTCCAAAGTCATCCAATATTTCCTGTGTTTGCTTTTCAATTACCGAGACGTTGCTCGAGCCTGGAGTCGTTCCGTACCCACTGGAGGGCAAACTGGCTACCGACCATCTTCTCCCATCAGCCGTACCCGAAGCACCCGCACCGATTCTTGTTTTTGTTCCGAAAGAGCAAAAAATAATAATAATAAATTAATTGAATTTAAATTTTTAAACTTTCTAATTGTTCGAATTTTTTTTTTTTTTTTAATACAATAAACGCCTAATTTCTATGAAAAATCAAAATTCAATTCGAATTTATTCAATCAATTAAAATTTCAATATAAATTTTTTAGGAATAAAAGTTACAAAAATTAAACAAAAAAAATGTTGAAATAACTAGAATTTCGTCCATAAATGGGCAACGATTAAGAAAAAAATCATTTGGCTTGCACGGAAATAATTGAACGATATTTCCCAATTATCATAGCAAAGACGATTTTTTTCTCTACTGTTACGAAGCCCAGGCTTGATTGAAAGCGATAGATACCTTTTAATTGGAGCAAAAGCAAAATGCGGACTGGATGACATCCTAGGACTCTCTAAGGGACTGCCTACGATCGGTACGAACGCTAGATCAAGAATAAAAAACAATACGTACGTAGAAAATTAGCTATGATCTATAAGAATAAACAAATAAATATTATTGATTCGTGTATCGAGTACCAAAAAAAAAAATACTTGATGAGTTTTACGAGAGGCAAGCACGGTGGACGAGTTGTAAACGTTCTAAAGTCTATGAACGATTATTCGACCCGAGGATAATAAAATATACAAGTGCGAATGGAACGACAAAGTTGTAAGAGAAGAAAAATAGGAATAGAAAGAAAAAACGAGGCGAGACGTATAGAGAAACGTTGCATCGACATCGACGACGTCTTCGAGCAATCTCGTTATTGGCCTACATCATATTCTTAAATCAAAGCTATCCTCTGCCAAAAAGTCTTTTGCGCAATGTTTTTGTCAATCCTATGCGCTCGTATCTTCCTCCATTCTTCGTGGCGATTGCCAAACAATCTTTCGCTAACCATACGAATGGGACCGCCGCCGGTCGGTCCAAAATCGCTTGTTTTATCAGAGCTTCCATTTTGCCGCCGTTTTAACCGGTCGGACCTTAAATACTAGGCGTTTTTGACTCTCTCACCTGACAGCGGCGATTGACAACGTGGCAACGTCGGCGATGTCGTTGCTATGAACGATTTACGATGAGCTGCTTTTGCCGCACGCCGAGGAATGTTGAATTCACGCTGCAACACACAAATCATTCATAAACTCATTACATAACGCGTGTCCAATGACCAATATTACTATGATACAATATTATTATGATCCTTAAGGGGCGTGGCTACACACAACAATGTTGCCATGTTAAAAGTATAGGAAAATTCGAAATTATTAGAATTTGATGAAATTTCGTGAGCTTACTCTTTAGTATTAATTGTGAATATACAAATTCACAAAAAAAATAGAAAAAAATTCGTGTCAGCGTATTTGATGCTAAAGAATATTATCACCAAATTTTATTAAATTTTTATCATATTGTCGGATATAGCCAACGTCCTCAAAGCTGCTCAACAGGAATAGAAATTTCTACTGGACTATTTTTTGAATGAACGATAAGAAAGATTTAAAAATTATTTATTTTCATGACTAATTATCCTCAAGCGTTCACTGCCATGAAACAAAAAATATAAAACTTTGTTTATTCTTTCCAGAGGGAACTCACCATGTGAACCGATAGAGAAGGTGCAGATTTTCCGATTGCAGAATTTCTCATGCGCACCAAATTCGAAAGTTCGCCGCCGACTGAAATAAAAAAAAAAACAATTATTCCTTCCATAACGACGTCTCAACCATTTTCAGCTTCGGTCCACGTAAAAATTTATAAAAACATCTGCCGTTTTGGCCGACGAGAGGAAAAGATACCCACCGGGTCGGACCGGAGCTTCTTTGCTAATGAGTTTAGGAGGTTGAGCTGGACGCACGGCAGGCTCGGGCTCCACATTGCCAGGACTTTCATCCGTTTCGACTTGGTCAAAGACCAAAACTCTGGCGGAATTTCCGTGCGACCTAAGACGAGGCCTGCTAGGCCGATTTCTCACTGGATCCATTTTAGGATCGTTACTTTATCACAGAAAGTCTGAAATCCGAGAAAGACGCGGCACGGAATGGAAATGATTAATTAGTGAAAAAGTGTGCGGCAGGTAAAAGCGGTAATGATCAACTGTACAAACACGTGTTTTTAATTATCCAGAGAAAAGCAAATGCAATTAGTAAATTAACGAGCATTATATAGTTTATTTATTGGACTGTAAATGTGGGAAAGTAACGAGGATACGATTGTAAAAAAGGAAATGACGTGAAGTGGAGAGATTTAAAAGAATATCGTGAAGATTGAATGGAAAATTCGAGTTAACAGTAAATTACGAGTCACAGAGTCTGCACACAAATATTCGAGACGTGGGTAACGAGTGAAATACAGCAGGTTGTAGTTACAGAAATAATAAAAAAAATAATCGTCTGAAAAGGGCATTTTTTCGACTGGCGTGTTATTGTTATATTGGGAAAGATAAAAAAGGAGTGAGAAGATTGCGTGAAAATTGGCAGATATCATATGACAGATAAATCATCGATAGAGCAGTAAAAATGCATGTTCGCGAACGATATGATCTAAAAAAAGAACTGGCACTGAATTACCTTCAAAAAAATCCTCGAGGTAAACGAATGACTGTGGGGGAAGAGCGAGAGAGAGAGAGAGAGAGAGAGGGAAAGAAAAACAGTCTCGTGTTGTCTCGCACTCGATGGGCGAAACTGGGATTTCGAGGGAGATTTTTTTTCTATCATACAATAAAAATAACAAGGGGTACGTAGAGGTCCGAGGGAAAGAGGAATAGGGGGAGGAAGGGGTCGAAAAAAAGGAGAAAAGATTAAAAAATGGGAGAAAATGAGGAAAACGTTCACGAGGAACCGCGAAGAGTAGTTTGGTGAATCGTCGAATCGTCGACGAGACACACTCCCATTCTCGTATAGCTGCTGTCACCGCTCAACAATCCCGTGTACACAATAGTGACACGAAAGTTTCGTATTATGGATCGCATAGCTCTTTTCGCTGTCTCTCTCGCTCGCTCGTTCGGAGCACCAGCTAACGAGACGAGACAACGTCCGAAGGCGCGCGCGATCACGACCGCGACGAAGGAAGGGGTGCGCGCTTTGCGGGGATGCGGTGGGGCACCCGGGACGCACACGTTTAGGGCAACAAATTTAATTACGAAATGAGAGACGCCTGCAACGACCATGGGTTTTCTGACTCATGACCGTACAGAGTGCGCGCGCCAGCGAGAAAAAGACAGAGATTAACGCACCCACAAACACATCTTTAAGCAAAACTCTCTCCCTCTCCTTCCCTCTTCCTTCTTTGACTTCTCCTACCTAACGCGCAACTCACGGACAATCGCGCGGAGCTTGCGGTTGTCACTCAACAAATTCGTACCTCTCCCGCGACTACTCCCCACCTCACACTCGAATAACATATCGCAATAGTTCGATCCTCTTTCATTTGCCTTTTACTACTATACATAGGTGACGTCACCGCTACGAACGTCTCTTTCCACAAATATACTATCTCCTGAAACACTCTACAGATCCAGAAAGATTCAGGACCACGGTTTCACCCACAGGTCTCGAAATTACAAATTTCAGTACCGCGGGGGGGATAAATTACCCCCACTCCGCGTATTGTTGCCAAATCTACGTATAACCTAGGCAATATCTTGTAATCAAATTCGCCAGTTGGCAGCACTTTCCGACGTCCACTCTCCACCTACACATTTTCTCAGAATTGCCACATCTGTTACAGATATCGGCGGTACCGATCATAAACTTGAAATAGACATGGGAAAACGTAAGCGCAAATGCTTTTAGCTTCTGGGCACAGATGTCGTAGCGTAAGTTGTCAACGGCGATAACAGTAATCGCGTTGTTCGCCAGGGGGGCAGAAGGGGGAACGAAAAAATAGTATTCCCATCAAATTATTTCTTTGGCCGTGTTTTCGACTGTCACCCAAACAAAAGGAAAAGGCTTTTGATATAGTACAATTTGTTTGAAAGAAAAAATGACGATAGAGTATATTTCAAGACGTTAGTTGGATATTGACACGAAAAAACGGAAAAAAAAATTTGTAATGAATGATTCGCAGAGACGCGTTACCTTTTTCGATCGATCAATTCTGACGCAAATGAAAAATATTCGACAAAGCCTGTGCTAACTAGAACAATAAAATCCCAAAAACAAAATTAGTGCGATTAATGAATATCAACGAAGTGTACTCAGCATAATACACGCAAAATGGACAACGGAGAACATGCCATTACGCACAAAAGCTCCGACGATCACAGCGTCGAGGTTTGCCATTTTTGCATTTGTCTTCTTTTCCCACATCGTTCGTAAATCAGATAAAAATCATGTCAAATCGATATCCACCCCCCCCCCAGACCCTCGCCGAGGTCTTCAGATGTTTCATCTGCATGGAAAAACTCCGCGATGCCCATCTCTGTCCGCACTGCAGTAAATTGTGCTGTTACACGTGCGTCAGACGTTGGCTCACCGAGCAGAGATCGCAATGTCCCCACTGCAGAGCGTCTCTCCACCTTCACGAGCTCGTTAACTGCCGTTGGGTGGAAGAAGTCACTCAACAGTTGGATGCTCTCCAAGCCGCCGGAATATCCAACTTTGCTCATGACGATTCCATCCGAGACAGGTACGAGAAGCTTCGCGTCGACCTTATAAGTCCCTCGGGCTAACGCACGTGCCGCAATCTCCACAGGTGCACTCTCCATCGTGAGAAATTGTCCGTGTACTGCTGGACGTGCATCCGATGCATTTGCCACCAGTGTGCGCTCTGGGGCGGCACGCATTCCGGTCACACCTTCAAACCTTTGGAAGAAGTTTACGAACATCACGTGACCCAGATCAAAGGCGAAGTGGGTCAACTCAAGAGACGCCTGACGGAGCTCATAAGTCTTGTCCAAGAAGTGGTAAACAGTCCTTGACCATATTTAGAATCCTAAAGCAAAGCAAAAAGATTTATGGGAGTTAAACTTGAATCTGGCGTCTTTATCGACGGGACCCTGAAAAAAACCACGGGAACAATTTATATTTTTCATTTAAGGAGGTTGAAGAATTAAGATAAGAATTGAAGAAAATGCGATCACAAAACGATCGCGTTTTTCTGCCCAAAAAAATATACCGGCTCGAAAAATTTGGATCATTTAAAAAATTGAAAAAATTATTAATAAAAATCAATATTTTTCTCTGCATCCAAAGTTCGAAATTTCGGCATTATTTTTCAACATTGCTGGCAACATTGTTGCGTGCAGCCACCCTCCTTAACGTGATAAAAAAAATGTTAGTAATTTTTTAATTCTTTCGATTTCTTTTCTGTATTTTAAATTTGATTCAATTTGCATTTTGACTGGACTGACTAATGAGTTTGGCGAAAAAAACGAATTTCTTAAAAATAAATTTTGGAAACCTGGATTATTTTCTTCGATATAAATGATGCGACATTATTTGCACGTTTTTTTGCTTTTTTAACAGGAGCGAAACGTCGAGTCGGTTCGAGCAGCGAAGGACGAGCGAGTTCGTGAAATTCGAAACGCAGTCGAGCTCATGATAGCTCGTCTGGATTCGCAGCTCAAGGCCAAGCTGTTAACTCTAATGGGTCAGAAGAATTCTTTAACTCTAGAGACCGAGCAGCTCGAAGCACTTCTCCAGGAAGTCGAGCACCAGCTCCATTCGTGCACGCGATCCGAGTTGATTGTTAAAAGTCCAGAACTCTCGAGAATGATTCATCAGATCCGGAAAAAGCCAATGACCAGTTTCGTCACCGCTCCTGTTCCCGCCGATTTTCACAGTGAGATCGTGCCCGGTTACGATAGCGCAACTTTTGCTATGCAACACTTTACGCAATTGCAATTAAAAGCCGATCCCGTGTACTCCGCACCCCTTCACGTCAACGGACTGTGCTGGAGACTCAAAGTCTATCCGGACGGCAACGGCGTCGTCAGAGGAAATTATCTCTCTGTATTCCTCGAACTCAGCGCCGGACTCCCCGAAACCTCCAAGTACGTTTCCTCCTTCTATTCTCTCCTAATTTATTTCGAGACTAAACTTAAGGCGAAGGATCAGTCGATATCTTGCCACTGTGAGTGCGAGAGAGAGTGAGAGACCTGCAATTTTTCAAATTGAATATTTGCGACACGATTCGATCAATTAAAAAAAAAAAAAAACCCCCGTCAGTGCATTTTTGTCATCGTCCCGCATCGAGCCTTTTTTTGATGAGTCAAACAACAACGGAGTATTTTCATTTCAAAAATTCGACGCGAGGTTCGGTGACTGAGACTTAAGGTTTCCGTCAAGGCTTAAAAAATATAGTAATCCATCATTTTTCCCTCCGAACAGGTACGAATATCGAGTGGAAATGATTCACCAGGGATCTCGCGACACGAGTAAAAACATTGTACGCGAGTTTGCGTCTGATTTTGAGATCGGCGAATGCTGGGGTTACAATCGGTTCTTCCGGCTGGATCTCTTGGCGACCGAGGGCTATTTGAATACCGAACTCGATACACTCATTCTCCGGTAATTTAATTGCCGAGGAGTTTTCTAATCGACAGAGTTGGGTGTTTCTGTAACTTTACGTTTGTCCGTCGTTTACAGATTCCAAGTAAGGCCGCCGACGTTCTATCAACGTTGCAGAGACCAGCAATGGTACATCAGTCAATTGGTAACGGTACAGAATCAATACGCCACCCAAATCAACGAATTGAAAGAGGTATTTGCCATAAAAGCTCACTTGTTTTCGTCCAGCGAATATAAATTATGATGCTGACGTTTGCAACGTTGGAATGCAACGAAAAATACTAATAAATCATTTGTTGAGGTTCAAAAATGATTCGAATTTTTCGAGCCGATATATTTTCGTGGGGCGAAAAATAGATCGTTTTTTAATCGCAATTTAACTCTGAATATAAATAATGGATTTTGGGAAAGGGAAAAAACGAATTTCGTTGTGTTCCATCGTCGCAAACTTGAACGTCATTTGTTCGAAATTTCCTAGTTCAGATCAGCTGCAAAAAAATTAGGCATGATTTTTCTAGAAATTTTAATGATTATCTCTAATGAGATATTTTTCGTCGCATTACGACGGCGCAAACTTCAGTGTTCATCAAGCAAATGGTTAATTTCGCAGAGATTGGCGATAGAAATTTCGCGAAATGCGATTCCGACGATCAGAGTGACGAGTGGTCCAAGCGCGGTGAACCTCGCGAGTTTGAATCTTCAGCAGCAACAGCAAAGCCAGTCCGCGGGTGAACCGCTCATAAATATAAACAATGCCCAAGCCCTGGACAATTTTCATGCAAATTTGACGAATTCTTCGACTCCGACGAGATCAGTCCAAAATATATTGATGAGCAATGCCGACAGTCCGAGCGTTTGTCCGCTGCTCAATCATCAGCCTTGCGAGGTTCCTGATATCGTTGGATCGCGGCCGTCCCTCGGTTCGGCCTCCACGGCTTTATCAATATCGAGCAAAAGCAACGTCAGCAGCGCTCCGACTACGCCAACCGCTGTGAAACAACAACAGCAGCCACCAAGAATGGGATCGACGTCGGCGATCGAAGCGACCTCGCCCAACATCGATTGCACTGGAATCGCCGCCGCCGGTGGAGATTGCCGGATTCTTAGCAATGACACGCCTTCCCCTACTCATCACTCCTCCCCGACGATGCTCCGCGATCTTCACAGTCTCCATATCCCCTCGAGCAGCAGCAGTAGCAGCAGCAGCAGCGGCAGCAGCGACAGTGGCGTTCGTACACTTTTTCCCATCAATAGACGTCGTACTCTTATAACTTACGCCTTTCCGACTCCAAGAAATTGCGGAATCGGAAAAGTTGCCCGAATCTCGCGACCAAAATCTTCAATGCTAGATTTCTCTGGATTGGCTGGACTGATTCTGTTCCACTTAGGCTCATTCGAAAGATAAAAAATCATTGAAAAATCAATTCTAATATGAAAATTTTCTGTCACCCCGTTTTTTTCGTAGAAACGATTTGAAATTCCTGTGACGTCATAAAACGCGTATTTTACTGTATATAAGAGCTTTTTTTTTAAATACTTAACGTCGAGCCGCTGCCGCGACTCTTGATACAGTAAAATAGGGGTTTTATGACGTCACGGACACTTTAAATCTCGTCTTCACAGGGAAACGGGTCGAGGGAAAAATCTCATATTAAATTTGAATTTTCTACGATTTTTTATCCGTCGAATTGTCTTTGAATATTCTTGACGGAAAGCCGAAATAAAAAATGGGTCGATGATTTTTTGCAGGATATGAGCGAACACGAAATTTATCTCGACGACTGTGAGCCGAACGTGACGCTTCCGGACGACAATTCCAACGACGAGAACGACGTCGACGACGAGACCATGTCGGGTACGTCTTTTTTTTTTGTTTTTTTTTGTTTCCAATCCCAAAAGTCTTTTTGTTCGATTTTGCAAAAAATTGATTGCCTAATTTCGATCGAATAACGATAGGTCGTGATAATATCTCAACGCGATGCTGTTCGCCTGATGAGCGAGATTTCCACCGATGGCAAAGCCACGGTATCGAGTTAGACAAAGAACCGGAAATAGAAAAGCCCACTAGCGAGAAAGCTGTAGTTGTCCATCGTCCCACTGGAAATTCCTTCGACCGAGACTCTCCTCTGCTATATTTTCCAACGAGCTCGTGAGCTCTCCCAACGTCCAACTGTCCTGTCAAGCGCGCCCTGTCCAGCTTGAGCCTAATTATAAAAAATATACTTCAGAAAACGTCTCGAAACGATATTGAAATTCCTCAGCAAGATTCCTGCGATCGAATGTCAAAGAAATAACATTTAAAAAATATAAATTGCAAAAAATATGAATCCGTTCGTACAGGCTGTAATTTTTATTTGATTAAAAGGTGAAAACGACGTGGAAGTCGCAGAGGCTTTGGTCCCATGGATGAGAGCCAAGCAGCTCACCAACGACCGGCGAGAGAGCGACGCCAGTGCTCCAGACACAAACGCGTAAGTTTTTCGTCAGAGCGAACGAAAAAAACGTTAAAATCGCGAATTAATTCTCACGGCCTTTCCAACAGAATGAGCCGAGGAAAGAGCGACGGATCGGAAGACGAGATAATGTTGTTGCACTTGTTTAAAATGCAAGATCGAAAAGCACCGCCGGCGGGTTGGTCCTCGTTGCGGAAACATTTTCGAGACAAATTCGCAGAAGTCGCGAGACTCGCGAACATTACGACGGGCTCACCGACCGGCCACGGCAATCCACTTCTCGCTTCTCCAATTTGCAACGCCGCTCCATACTCTCACAAACATCCAGACTGCGAAGTTCCCACCACGTCCGCGTGCGCCAGCGGCGGCTGCACCAACCTCCCACAAACCATTGCCGATCGCCACCGCAGCCCCGATTACTGCCGGACATCACCCCGAGTCCCGAACAACCGATGGCTCCCGGATGTCGCCGCTGCTGCCGTATCACTGCCCTCGACCACGTCCTCACGATGCAGCCTCCCCACAGGCACGACTAAATCCGAGCCAGCCACACGCTCCAACTCACTAGACTGCGATAAAGATCCGTTGAACTTTTTCGCGGCAACGAACAAACGGCCAAACCCTACGGAATCGATGACTGAAAACTTGCGAGCGAACACCGATCTCTCTGTGCCCAATGGTAAGTGCAAACAAATCTCACGAAAAATATTTTTTGATTCATTATTTTTACAATTAATGCAGATTTTCTAAAAATTTCCGGTTAATTCGGTTTTTGAATTACAAAAAACGCCGTCTCTCTATTTTTCACGAATTATGTATGAAAATTTCGGGCTCTGCTTAAAAAAACTGTGATTCTTCGTTGCATTTCAACCATGCGAACTTCAACATAGTAAATATCCATCATTTGATTACTTTTTATTCCAGTGGCACTCGATAACAATAAAATAGTTTCCAAGAACGTATCGGACGCCCTGTTACCATCGGGGACACAAATGGCCGATACCACGGCGAGAAATTGCGGCCAACAGTCGTCTGGAGGTGGAAGCCGAATATTAGATCTCACGTATCAATTGATAAAGTGTATGCCGCGGGGTCCAGTTGCCGAAGAAGCCGCGAGTGCATTATGGGCGGAAATGAGGCAAGTGGAAAAAGCTTCCATGAGGAAAATCGTTCTCTCATTTCTCGTTTGTGTCATAATATTTTCCTCGCGGTATATTCACTGGAAATTCCGCCCTCGGGGATTTTTCCCGAGGGCGGAATTTAATGAGAAAAATTCGAGTCGAAAACTTCATTTTTTTTTTCGAAATATCGAGCCCCTGTTGAAAAAAGAGAATTTACTCGGTTGGCCTGATCGTAAAATGATCGAATTTCAATGCTCAGGACCCAAGCCATCCGAGAAGGCTTGTTCCCCGACCGAGAGGCGAGCGTCGGTAGCGGTAGCGGGCGAAGCAGCAGCAGCAGTAACGAAGGTATCCTGGCAGGGCCATGCACCAGCGGGACTAGCAACGGAGCTGTGGTTCCACAGGCAACCTCGCCGATCGCTGCATTCGAGGGATCGAGCAACCCGAGCCTGACGACCGGAAACTCGGCGATTGCTGGTCCGAACACAAACAACTACAGCTGGACACCTCCGCCACTTTATCAGCACAAACACGGTAAGGAATCAAGGAGCTGCGAGTTGCCAAGGATTAACCCGCAGACACGAGACTGGTGGAAATTTGCATTCAAAAAAATTTAAAGAGTAACAGGCTTTCTAAAGTCCTTTCTTCAATTTGGCCATTTTTCGACGATGAAATTTCATTTTTTAACTTTCAAAACCATTGCAATCGATTACTCGGAATATTTTACCCCCAAAAAGTATGGTTTCAAGATTGATTTCATGCATTCGTCGAAGAAATACTAAGTTCTGAACGTCCAAGTGCAAATTTGCATCAGTGTGGTGGGTGGAGTCTAAGGGTCAAAAATGGTCGATTGAAACTTCGAATTGATCCACAGATCACGCTCAATGTCTTGAGGGTCGAAAGAAAAACGTCTGAGGCGACTGGTTCGGCCTCGTGAGTCTGAGCTTTTTATCCTTACGACCAGTTTTCCTTGGACAACGGAAGCGAACTCTGTCAGGGTTGTAAACTTTCGACGCAATGAGAAATAAGGTCGATGAATATTGGAGGCGAAGAAAAGGTGGTAGAATTGTATTTATTCGACGAAATGGTATTTTTAATAATTGAATTATTTATTCGTGTATGATAATGGTGTATACTCTTTGGAAAAGAAGAATAGAAAATGGAGCGTGATGATTTAGCGACGATTGGGCATTTCAATGATTTTATTGTCTCGACCGCGACCCGCTGGGCGGAGTCTCACCGCAATATTCTCGCGAAGCTCTCTGAGAAGTACGGATGTTAATTTTTTTTCCAGAATCATCCAACTCATTGACAGCGTTTTCCCCGTTTCTATCAACATCTATATTTACATTTCGATCAACTCCGTCCAGTAATCGATTGTAGAAATCGAGAGATGGGGAAAAATTGTTTTAAAACGGATTAAACAATTGTCAGGGATGACAAGAATGAAACGATATTAAATAAGCGGATCTACACTAAAATGGAAAGCTCCGACAATGAGCACTACGTGGTCTCCGTAGCCGAGCTGTCGGAAGTACTCGCAATACTGTTGAAGAGCATCCCGTGCAGTTTATCACGAAATTCTCCATCTTCGGGATACTCTCGGGCCTTTTCTTCGTTCGGCAGATAATACGCTCCCATAAACCTACAGAAATCCTTGCCGATCTCGTGATGATCGATCGCGCTCGGCGTGCTGGTTATCAATAAATTGTCTGTAATCCAAAAAAAAAAACGTAATACAATTTCGAACCATGAATAATTTCAAGATCAACGCAAAATAACCAAATTCTATGTTTAAAGAAGATAAAAGTTCCAACAAACATTCAGTGCCATATTGGAACGGGAATTCGCATCTATGGGTCAATCAGACCCAAGTTTTTTAAAATTTTTAATTGAACAATCAGCCAGTTGATGTTCGACTCACCCTGCGCAGCGTATCGACAAGAACCATCCTCTCCGTAAATGTAATAAAAAGGTTGTTGGTTGCTGTGAATAGAATTGTCCATCCGCTGCAGAGTGTAGCCGTTGTCGGTGCCCCGAGAAGCGTTATACTGCGGGTCCCATCCAGTTATGACACATTGATGATGGGCCGTGTCAGTCATGATCATGCCAACCGCGTACTTGATATCGGGCGTTCTTCTCTTGGGTGTCCTCAGCAGTATGCAAGAGAATGGCAGATTTGCCTGTTTTACGAGAGAAAGACATTTTTTTTATGAATTTTTACCGAATCCCCAAGTTTACATCTTCGAAATACAACGAAAAATATTTTTTTATTAATTATTTTAATGATTAATGTACTTTTTCGAAAATTTTCTGGTTAATTCGGTTTTTGAATTGCGAAGAAGGCCGTTTCACTGTTTTTCACCATTTCTGCACGAAAATTCTGGGCTCTGCTTGAAAAAATGAGTTTTCGTTGCATTTCAACGATGCGAATTGCTCGTCCGCTGTCCTCGCAGCCCGAGGCATCAGCTTTTTACCTCTACTCGTTTCTCGTAGTCTTCCAAAAGCTCCATTATATGTTTAACTTGTCCCAATGAGTCTTCTTCCTCTTCGCTCGAATTGAGAAGCATGTCGTTCAGTGTTTTAATAAGTTCGTTAGCATTCATGTGATGAAGCATGTAAAACCGAGCGAGATGGAGAATGGTATTGGTATCACGAGGTTGTACGAGATGCGAGAGTTCCAGAGCCGATCGCAATCGAGCTGCACGACTGTTCAAATGGGTTCTCTGCCTTCCGGCGATTTCCAAGTTGTCAGCCATCCGCTGAACGACCTACAAATTGATAAACGACGAAATTCTTAAGAAATAATTACGTTGAAGTTTGCATCGTTGGAAAGCAACGAAATTCTTTTATTTCTTTGTCAAATCTCATTGTTTCAATGAAGAATTTAATAGTGACGATGAAACGATCGGTTTTTGTCCCCGAAAGAAAATGCCGGCTCGAAAAATTTGGATTATTTTGAGAATCAAACAAATTGTCAATAAAATTCAATCATTTTCGTTCGAACGTTGCGAACTTCAGCAGAAAATTTTGCTCCCAAGGGCGTTTCTCGTTTTGAAAGAGAATTTAAGAAAAGCAACCAGTTATACTTTAACGGCGCCGATGGCTTGATGAAAGTTGTATTTTTCGATGGGACATCTCGTCGCACCGGCGATCGCCGAGCAACTGTCTTTCGTCAAGAATTGTCCACCGTTGAAAACATCGATGTAATAACTTTCGACCTGTTCGTCCTGGTTTGTCCTGGGAATGCTGGAGCGTTCGTTCGATTCAAAGAAGAATTAATCACCCGAAAAGTCAGCAGATTTCCCAACAGTTTTCCCCGACAACGACAACTTACTATCTCTCTTTCCAGCGCAAAAGAAAATGGGCGGGAAAACTGACGGTCTCGCAATGAAGTCCGAGCCTCCGTGCAACGCTCTCGAAAACCGTGGCCAACGTAATCGGGATCCCTCGTTTATGGACCAGCACCTTAAGGAAACAAGGACCTGTCAGAGAATCTCGCCCCAAAATCCCATTTAAACGACTCAATTACCTGGTCAATGAAAGAATTTATTGAGGAATAATACATCTCGCTGTTGCCATGGAAACCCAACTTGTGGAACATTATTTCACTCAATCCAGAGACTATGATTCTAGATTGTTCGTTGCTCCATTGATTGTCCTTAAGATTCTCCGTTCTCCACCTCGCGAGGGTTTTTCGCGGGACAGAATTTATCGGCACGTCTGGATAAACCTCGCGAATGTAATCTCGAGTCTGTTGAGCCATGTGGTCCAGCATTTCTGTGACTTTTTTAGCGGAAACTCGCTTTTCTGGTTGACTCCATTGAGCAACAAGAATCGCTCCTCGCTCGGTCGTCTGTTTCTCAATCGGCAGATCGACGAATCTTTCCCACTCTTTTGCCAAATACGTCTCCTTCAGATATCTAACTACTTTGTA
Source organism: Campopleginae sp. 14b (assembly GCA_030522525.1). NCBI lineage: Eukaryota > Metazoa > Arthropoda > Insecta > Hymenoptera > Ichneumonidae > Campopleginae sp. 14b. The sequence continues at coordinate 129,477 of JAPYYS010000288.1, forward strand.
CGCGTAGTGCTTGTGAGTCAGGTCCGAGACTCTGCAAATAAATACACAATAATTATTTTATTTACAGAAATATTTGCGCGAGGATTTTGCCAGAGAAAATCTTGATTTTTGGACATTTTTTCACGGAAATAATAATGATGTCGGAGTTTCCATTGTTGGAATGCAACAAAAAATATTTTTGTTTTATTTTATTTTTTAATTATTTATTTATCATTAATTAATTATTTATTTATTATTTATTTATTAATTTTATTTATTTGAAAAATAATTCGCAATTTTTCGAGCCAATTGATTTTCTGGGGGCAAAAAACCGATTAGTTTTTTGTCACAATTACATATTTTGGGGTTTCCATTATTTTCAATGATCTTTTAACCATGACCCTTAATTTTGGATAACTCACTCTATAGGTTGTTCGATGAGCATTATCAGTTCGTCTACCAAATAATGATAACTGATGGGCCGAGCGCCGCACTCGGGTAAGAACATTGGATCGTATTCCCTGGTATCGGCGGCGGAGAGTTCTTGCTTGCCGTAATGCTTTGCTGACATTTGAGACAATTTTAGCATGAGTTGTTTTTTGCACAGGATCCTCTCTTGGATCTCATGTCGCCAATTGGGATTTTCTGTTTCCCCGGCATTGTTGCGGAATTCGTCAAACGCTTCTCTTAAGTGGGGCCAGCTTTTTGCGAATAGACAAACATTCAGGAAGATATAAAAAATAGATAAAGGTTGAAAAATTCAGCGAGAACTAGTTTGTACACGTCAACACGTAAACAAGTTGCGCATTGCCGAGAATGAGTTATTATTTCAATGACAACAATGAACCTTTGTAAAAATTTTGTTCTCCATAATTTATTGCTGCTCGTGACGATCCAGTAGAGATGTTTACATGCCAGTGAGAAATTGACGACGTCGTGTATTTGTAAATGCTCATTTTCTAGAATTTGATCGAGAACTTCACAAGGAAGTGAATTTATTAAAACGTCACTCGTTGTCATTGTGTCGCGACGCACTTTGCTACACTTGCTCAATTCTCCGAGACTGATGATTACTACCAAATTCCGAAAATAATCGTCACTGATACGCGCCGAATCACACGTAAGTTATACAGAGTATTACTAATTGTTGTTGTCGTCACACGTCGTTGTGAGTACAAGCAACAAATAAAAATACATGGAACGGCATCGGCAGCCAACTGCCAAATACTATATTACCGCCATCGGCACACGCAATGAAACATGTTGCTCTACACTTTCCTACTTCCTCAGACATGTACTCACACCACTAACTACAGGAGCATGTACCACATGACTACCTACGTTTATCCGCCTATCAGAATGTTCGAGCGCCGCATACTGTCGCGCAAAATTGGAGACAAAATTGTAGATAACTGGATAGAATAACAGTCTCCGATGTTAGTGGTGGCTGATAACTAGAAAATAAAGAAAAATAAACAAAAAGAAAACAAACAATTTCTGGTTCGACAGGAAATTCCTGCAACGCGCTTTATCGTTTGAAAAAAAAACGATCAAGGCACTAGCGACCTCATCAATCTCTCGCACCTTTCATCAGTTTTCCCAAGTTTTCCTACAGACCTAGAGGCGTGCTACTAGTTTGTTATTAATTTGTAGCGGCCATGATTGAACCGTCAAACGACGAGCCTACATAACCTGCCAAAAAATTTGAAATTTGTATTTGTACAGTCGTGTATATCCTATGATACGAAAAAGCTTAACTATACAGTCTCCATTGATAAACAACTCTGTACAAGTTGTCGGAGACTATTTACGAATAATCATATCGATGATAAATGTGGGTTATTAACGAAAGTGAAGGGAAACAGCTCTACGACGCGTTCCCACAAAACAATAGCAATGGATTTACCCAAAGAAGATTCGTACGTGAGCTGTATGAAAATTCGTGGCATCCCGATCATTCCACCTCTCGTAAGTAAAAATGCTCAACAACCTGATCGTTACAAATGTGATTCACACTGCCTCGAGATCGAGGCCAACGGGAAAAGTGACGTTGAAGTTTGCAATCGTTGGAATGCAGCGAAATTGCTTTTTCCCTGCCAAAAAATTGGGATAATTTTGAAAAATAAATAAATTATGAATAAAAATTAATATTTTTCGTTGCATTGCAACGCCGCAAGCTTCATCATCATCGGGAAAAAGTCGCTCATTGTTATCTTTGTGCCCAAGATGAGCGACAACCTCAGAACGGAAATGAGATATTACAAGCATTTGGCGCTAGCCGTCGAGGAGAGAATCAAGAAGCTCCATAGTTATTGCGGCTCTGAGCATGACTCGCGTTTAGAAACTATAACCCAAAATGCGGCCTCTACCCCGGAGGATTCTTCCAATTGCGAGGAAGAAAGCGACGCACGTGACAAAACGTCAGAGGGACTTTCCGTCACGGATCCCCCGGCGGAAAAGATCTCAGAAAATGAAATTCAAGCGGGCGGAGAGGCTGACTTGTCCGTCGTCGCGGACACGGCGAGCACCGACATTAATCGTTATCTCGACGATACGTTAACGTCCGACACGCTCGTATCGACAGTGGACAACAGTCCGGAATGGAAAAAGCCGCAAGTACCAAAAACTCTTGATATAGTTCCTATAACGGTGGACGCGACAAGTATTCCGAATGGGAAAGTCGCTGAACCGTCGAGAGAGTCCCGGGGGGATGGGAGCCGGGAGAGCGGGACAGAGACGTTGAACGCAACGCCCAAGCTCGTCAGACAAGGTTCCTATATCTTAGAGACGCCTAGTCCGTTGTTGCTGGCGCATTTGCGAGACGAGAGCACGTTCGTGTTCGACGATTATACTCCGTCGTCGCACCAAAGCAACGTGAATTCGTCAAGGCGCAAAGAGTGGAACATTAACGAGGCGAAAAGCGAGTGGGAGTTGCACAAAACGAGAGATTCGATTATGGTAACCGATGGGAGGCTCTCGAGCGGTTTCCGGAGCGGCCGCGTCCGGAGGAACAGCACATCGGGTGCGAAGCAGAATAGAGCGAATGGAACGAGATCAACGGGGCCAGGAGGAGGCAGATGCTTCGGCGGAGGTCGAGAAATGGCAAAATCTGCGGATTGCATTCATTCTATGCTATACCGGGAGAGCGTGATAAAAAATACGAAATCGTCAACGATCGCAATGACCAACGGACATTCGGTGAAAGAAAAAGAATCGAGTCGCAAGGTCACGAGCTGGAAATATACGCGGAGTGTTTCGATCCCGAGTTGTGGGAAAAAGTTGGGTGGATCTCTCGGCAATCTTGAAAGCTCGCCCGCTCCTCGAGCGACCAAGCGATCGAGCACACCGCACAAGCAAATGGCTGTGTCCCGATCGTTTGACAAAAGCTTGAACAGCACGAATCCATCGGGTTTAGCGAGTAAAAGCAACAGCCAAACTTTACGAGGCTCCACGCAAAAACTCTTGTCGGCCGTGACCTCGGAAAAACTCATAGACGTTTTCAAGGAGATCCAAAGCACTCACGAACGCCAAATGAGTCAACTCGTCGCTCGCCAGCAACGAGAACAATACAATATGCAAAAGGAATTTGAGAAACAACAATATTTACTGCTCGCACAAATTCAACAGACTTTTCCAGGCATAAGCTTGACCGGGTTTGCGGATAAAGTTGTGACTCGTCTGACGAACGTCGATTCTCCGGCGAAAAGCCTCGCCTCAGCGTCGCCGAAACAATCCAAAGACGCTAAATGTCCTTTGGACGGTATTTATCCGACCGAGGACATGGTCCGTTCGACCGATGGACGATTCGTCTCCGACTCGCCCTCGAGTCCACCGATCAACGGTACTCGCCACCGCCAGTCTTCAGAATCCCTCAACAGCCAACGAAAAAATAATTCCGTCAGTCGACAACTCTTTCCGCTCGAGAGCAAAACGAGCCACCTCCCTGTTCCCGATAAGCGGCGGACGTACGACGACAAACACGTGAGTCGATAGAAAATAAGATTTCCACCTTTTTTTTTATATTTCCATTTAAATTATATGATTTTGACAACTTTTCTGGAAAGTAAAGAGCAAGTACGAACTCGTACACAATTATTTACAATATTTGCAGAAATTAATGCGGTTGGACGATTTTTCGAAAATCTTACTTTTTCATAAAATGTATTATTTATCAGATCAAAGCGGCCACCACGATAAACGCCTATGCCCGGGGATATCTGGTGCGGAGAATAATGCAAACCGATCGAGTGTTGGCCCTCAAAACGACCTATGGAGAGGCTTTGCGTTGTATGCTAAGATTGCACGTCGACGCGCCTCTCGCTCTTCCGGAATTGAATTTCCATCAGCGATTACAGTTGCAAGTGAGTCCGTCTCGGTCTAAAAACAAACTACACGTCAGGGATCCTTTAAAATTTAATTAATTCGAACGGAACGTCTTTTTCAAGTGCGACGCCGCCTCGATCAATATCGTCGAGCTTTTTGCCCAGGAGCCTGCCAAAAAAATGGAAATAATCAAACAAGATCGCGAGGTCAAGAGAGCTCGTCAGGAACGACCCAATTCCGCAAGATCTTGTTACTCCTTCGCGACTCAACGTACACTCGCGAGAAAAAAACTTAAAGAGTATGACTCGGAATAACTTTGGTGTTTAGTTTGCATGGAAATTATTTGTCTTCCTCATTAACGTTACAATAAAGCATGCACACTATTTTTTCTATTTATTCGTCTGGCTTCCAAGATCTTTCGTAGCGATTCCGGAGATTTATCACTAAAATATTTACGATCCGATCACCTTCCTTAAAGAGGTTGGCTACATACGACAATATGCCAAGAATTCAATAAAATTTGGCGATAATATTTTTGAGCATCAAATACGATGACGCAAATATTTCAATAAAATTTTATAAAATTTTTATAATTTCCAATTTTCCGATACGAGTTTCTGCCAATTATTTCAATAGAGCTTTAAAAGATTTTTCCATAACGCACCGAAGCGTTGTTCGATCAAGAAAAAACTTTGCATGGGACCTGCCAGAAGCGATCATTTAAAATCGGCGATTGATTCCAGAATGGGGGATTTTGAGAAAGCAATAAGTAATCGATCGACGACGGGACGAAGCAGATGTCAGACCTGGACGTTCAACAGTCGGGAGAAGCGTTCACCGAGTCTCATAAGTACGATGATAATTTGATATCCCCAAATAACATCGAGTCTTAATAAAATGAGAGCGACTCTTGAAAGAAAACGGAATTTCTTTTACAGATCAGGGTATCAAGAGAAGCACGAGCGCTGGCGCAGTCCGCAAGCCTTGGCGTTGACCACCAGCCCAAACTAACGTCACTTTGTCAAGAATAAACGGAAAAAAAGTGCCTTCATAATAATGTAGAGTATTGACGGTTCTAAGTCATCAATTTTTTGTACAAATTTTCATATCCTAGAATTGTGAGAGGGAGGGGAAAGAGCCCCTATTAGTGCCTCATCGTGAGAATAATCAACTCTCGTTTGCTTTTTTGCTACTAATTTTTTTTTTTTATCACTTTGTCGTTGAGATTTTGATTTTTAACAACGCCACGGTACACTGCATTCCTCTGTGATAACACGGCGAGCACTGTACAAACTCTGCTGACATTCCATCCACGCTGTACTACGTTTTGTATTTTTAACTCTTAGCCAATGTACAGTGACTTTTTTTTAAATATTATCAACAGCCAGTTCATGAAAAAGCCACGAAAAATGTTCAATGCAAATAAAATAAAAGATATACAAATGTCCAAACTATTTGTCCGCTTCATTGAGATCCCTCGATAAATATTCAACAACGATCACGTCGACTGAATCACGACAATTCAATATTTTCATGCTAAACCATTTTTGAAACATACAAAGTTTGAAAAAAAATGGGAAATCAATAAAATTTGGGAAATACATTCTTTAATAATATATACGACGATACAATTTTTTTCAAATTTTTTTACCACATTGTACTTGAGTTATCGGACACCAAAGTTCACGTGTATAAGCATAGAGTTCACATATATACAGGTATACATCTCGTGCATGAGAACTTCGATTTAACTCTCAATTATTCGATAACCATGAGGTAAAAAAAATGGAAAAAATCTGTGTTTGTATAATCGATGCCGAAGAATGTTGTCACGAAATTTAATAAAATAAATAGTTGAGTGGTTATTTGGTCGATTTGTATGATTCAAATAGCCCTCTGAAAAGGTACCAACCGTATTTGGTGGAGAAAAAAAGGAGCAATGCGGAGACCCGTGCGCCGAGGATCAAACGCCTCCGCGAGAGTAGGCGAGTCACGTGACCTGGTCCAACCAATGATACGCGTTCGAGGGCCCTATACGTGGCATCAAGCATGAATCCTTTCCCCGTCCGCCATTTTAACATACGGGACCTTTTCGGGAGTGTTGGTTTTATGTTTTATCGTTTCTTGTGAAATATAATCTTTTACCGAAACGTAAGTAAATGAAAAAGTAATTTGTTTGAGTAGGAGTTATAGTTGGAGGATTGGTGATTGAAGGGAGTCTAAAGAAAGTCGTGGCATCGGGCGAGTTGGCAAAGTTTGAGAAACGTTTTTATTCTCGTTTCGGGGAGTAGGTCGTATGGATGACAGACAACCGGGTGTACGCAGCAGTGGCATCGGTGCTATCCCCGCGCGCATATCCATACTTTCTTCGAACGATATTCGCGCCTGTTTTTTTACGTTTTTCCCTTTTCTTTACATTATTTCGTGTTAATTTGGGTAGAAGCTATACATCCGGTTGAAAACTAGTTTCGAGCAGTAGTGATATATCGTCATCGTCGTCTGAGCGGCGAGAGAAGCCGCGGTCGTCATCTGCTGCTGTTCGTCGTCGTGACATCGGACAGGGATCAATTAACGAACGAACGAACGAACAAACGGGTACGCGAGTAATATTACATGGGAGCGTGAGAAAGAGAAAGAGAAACCGAGTCGGATAGATAGATAGATATAGAAAGAAAGAAAGCGGGCGAATTAGTGGCGGTGAATCGATAGCGCGGGGGCCACCAGCGTGGCTAACTCGGACTTGCCAAAATCATCCAACATTTTTTTTTGTTTTTTTCTTTGTTTGCTTGGACGCGAGTCTGTCGGGCTATTGAGGCGGCGGTGGTCCGCCGCCACGTTTGTAGTTTTTCTCTACTACCATCTCCGTGGGAGCGACAAAGCGCTCAGGTTATAACTAACGCACATCGTCGTCATACATCGTGACAAATAGCGCGTGGCACTTTTCTCGTATTTCGCAATAACCCCATCGCTCTCGTTTTACGAAAAATCGAGTAACAATTTTTTTTTGACAGTCCTCGAAGTATCAACTTCTCGTTCCCAGAAAAATCAAATCGAACCGTTAGTCTTTCTTGCAATTTCCTAGACTTTCCTTAATTTTTCAAAAATTCAAATTAAAACGAAGAAACCGAAAGTGCCAGACGGAACGGAAACCTAAAACTTCCTCCCCATCATATTTCCCATAAAAATCAAAGTTTGCGTCAAAGCCATAGCGGTTTGTTCGCCAGCGCGGAGAAAACTGACATATTGAGAGGAATAATTGATTTCTCATGTGTTGATTTTGGAGCAGGTATCGTAACCAACTCAAATCATGGGGAATGTGTTTGCAACGTTATTCAAAGGCCTCTTTGGCAAAAAGGAGATGAGGATCTTGATGGTGGGACTCGATGCAGCTGGTAAAACCACAATACTGTACAAATTAAAATTAGGCGAAATCGTCACGACAATTCCTACTATAGGTAAGAGCCGCCGACGAGCGATTAACCACAAAAATTTTTCTGCGACTGAAAAAAAACAAATTTTGACGTTTTATTTGACTTTGCGAACGTTTATAAATTTCTTTTTTCCCCGTGCAACCCACAGGCTTCAATGTAGAGACGGTCGAGTATAAGAATATTAGTTTTACGGTGTGGGACGTCGGTGGTCAGGACAAAATCAGGCCGCTGTGGCGACATTACTTCCAAAACACCCAAGTACGTACATTTTGACAAAAAAAAATGGGCCTCCGGAAAAAAAAATCAATTAATGGCAATTTTAATGCAAATTTGTTGTTTTTTGTGCTCGTCAGGGACTGATATTCGTAGTGGACAGTAACGACAGAGAACGTATAGGCGAAGCGCGTGAAGAACTCATGCGAATGCTGGGGGAGGACGAGCTCAGAGACGCGGTACTACTAATCTTTGCTAACAAACAAGTAAGTGTTGGCGAAGAGTTTTGAGTTACGGAGGTTGGATCGTGGAAAGAAAACAATGAGAATTCTATGAAATTTCATGAAAACATTATTTGGCATGAATTATAAAATTCAAAACTGCTGAATCTGCTATTTTTGCATTCGTTCGGACGACGCTCCAAAAAAACAAATCGATCGAAAGAAATTTTGTCGTCTCTGTAAAGAACCGCAATGGAAAACGCACCGGAGAAATTTTTTTGTCTCTATGCGAAACGCTTTGAGCTTAAGAAAGTTGGACCGCGGAATAAACAAAATGAGAATTTAATTGAATTTGGTGACAACATTCTTTGGTATCAATTCATAAATTTTTTCCAAATTTTTTGAAATATTTCTATAGCCCGCTTCGAGGGTGAATAAGAAAAATCGTAAAAAATCGGATTTTTCGACTTTTTAAAATATAAAACTCAAAATTTTCCCTTATTGTCCAGTCGATCGATGTCAAGGAACTGGATCACGAAATTAAAATAATGAGAATTTTATTAAATTTCGTGACAACATTCTTTGGCATCGATTATACAAACACAGATTTTTTCCATTTTTTTTACCACATGGTTATCGAATAATTGAGATTTGAATCAAAGTTCTCGTGCACGAGATGTATACCTGTATATATGTGAACTCTATGCTTATACACGTGAACTTTGGTGTCCGATAACTCAAGTACAATGCGGTAAAAAAATGAGAAAAAAAACTGTATGGTCGTACATATTATTAAATAACGTATTTACCAAATTTTATAGAATTCTCATGATTTCCAAACTTTTTATGATTTTAAAATTGTTTAGCATGGCAAAATTGTATGGTCGTGATCCAACCTCCTGGAGAGAAGGAAAAAAAGTGTATAAAGAAAAGAACTGGATGGCTAAAATGTTGGATATTTGCAGGATCTGCCAAACGCAATGAACGCAGCAGAAATAACGGATAAATTAGGTCTGCATTCGTTACGCAATCGTAATTGGTACATCCAAGCAACATGTGCCACGAGTGGCGATGGTTTATACGAGGGTTTAGATTGGCTCTCAAACCAGTTGAAAAATGCAAATCGCTAATCGGACAGTCGGCCCGCCGCCACTAATTTGCTATAATAACATCGATACACTAAGAAATCAGAGGAGAGAATAAAGTTAAACACACAAACACACAACTGCTAAAGATGTTGAATAATGAAAAGGTTAAGAGAGGCTGGCAAGACCGTGAAAGGGGGCGGGGGGGGGGGGGGGAGGGTTGAATCTTCTACAAAAAAGAGCGAGGCGTATCCTCCCCGGGCGAGGGTCGATCGAGTAAAAAACCCAAAAGCCTTAAGCTCTGGTAATAGGGCGCGACCTTGACACCTGAAGAATTCTGATCTTTGCGCCTTGCTCGATCGTGGTCCCCGAACCCACGACAACACCAACAACAACAAAAGAAACATCGAAGACTCGGCGCTCGATTTTGTGTTTTAGCTTGGCCCGGGGGAGGATAGATTTATTCGATAAAGCGCGATTTATTATTTCCGACATGAGAGCAATTTCATTTCAATCACAAAAATCATAAAAACGAGAAAATAAATAACAATTGTGAGGGAAAAGCGACAGAGCAAAGGAAAAAAAGAAAAAACAATAAACCAACAACAAGAATAAAAGTTTCAAGAGCGAGAGTGGCCGCTAGCACACGGGTGGACGGTCACACAGGACTATTGCTTCGTGCAACTTATTATTATTATTATTATTATTATTATTATTATTATTATTATTATTAATTATTATTATTATATTATATTATATTAGCATTATAGTTACACTTTTTACACAGAGAAAGATACCACGGATGGAAGTGAAGATAAAAACAAGAAACTTTAAGAGTTTATTGTATTGAAGTACCTAATCCGAAAAAAAACAATAGAGCGTTGACCGATTAAACAATTCGAGCGATATATCATTACCTCGTTGAGCGCGTGAGTGTGTGTACGTCTGTCTGTCAGTCAGTGTGGGTGTGTGCGTGAGCGGTGGTCGGTGTGGACGTGCGGCGATGCGCCGGTCTGAGAGAGCGAGAGATTCAACGATTTTGGGGGATAATATCGTCGGTGGGCCTGCCGGAATCGACGATTTTACGCGCAGGGCTCGGATTCTTGCTCGGGCGAGATTCCGAATTCTTTATGACCGCAGCGCGAAATTCACTGAGTACGATTTTTTATTCTCTCGCTCTCTCTCTCTCTCTCTCGGCTACGAGATTCGAAAAATCGATTACTAACCTGTCGGCCACTTTTAACTCTTTTGGTCGCTTTTCCGAAAGGTCTTTTGACATCCCCAAACGAAAATCGAGTGCATAGGATTTTTGGAGGATTGGGAAATTATTCGCTACTCGATTTTATGCTCCCGGGAATCACAACTCGTCAGACTCGTCGATACTATCTCTCGTTTCTTCGGTATCATCCCTTTTGCTTTTTCAACCGTGATTTTTATTCGTTTTTTTTTTTTGGTTTTCATTGTCGAGGGTTTTTTTGAGTAAATGATGAAATTGCGAAGCCTATTCGCGGTGCAAGGGCCGCGTGACGATGGCTTTTTATCTGCCCCACTCGGTCGGATTTCCTTGACACGCGAGTCAAGCGTTAGTGAGTAAAATATCGACATTCCGAAGGTTTTATTATTACAGTGCATCTGTGTGCAAAGTTTCGTGTGCCCTCGCGTCACACACTCATGCATATGAAGTTTACACATATTACGGACGAAAATGATACCCGCTGGACCGACCGGAACACGCGGATTCCTTTTTTTTCTCATTAGATCGATCCAATGAGCGTCAGACTTTAGGGGCATCAACGAGAGGAACAGCAAGAACAGGAGACGCAGATATTGACATCGAGAGAGAGACCCAACACCGGCCTCACTCGATCCAACTCCTCAAACATTCAAACTTTTTCTTTACGTACGAAATTTTGTTACTCATGAAAAATCAGACTCAACCGGCGATCACGAGTCTTCGCCAAACCAATGCCAACATTCTTCTCACTCTCGAACTCACTCTCTTTCTCTCTCTCTCTCTTCGTCTCTCGCTCGCTCATCCTCTCTACCATTTTTTTTCCATTTATGCCGAAATGAAAAATACGAAAAAAATAAACAATGTCCCTACGTCTTTTGCGAAAAATTCGTATTATTATGTATGAATGTTTAACAATTTGTGAAATATACTGTAATTGTGCTTTACGGATGTTGTTTTTGTCCACGTTTGTTACTCGTGCAAGGAAAGTCCGACGATGTCGCGTCCATTATAAAACTTTATTCATAAACGACGTTCAAGTTCGCAACCTTGGAGGCGCCAACGAAAAATACAATTTTCTATTTATTTTTTGTTTAATTTTCAAATCGTGACAATTTTCGTGTCGATTTTTTTCTTTGAATTAAAAAAAAAAATGGATTTATTGTCTTGACTAAATATTTGACAAGGATCGTGAGATTTGGGAAAGAAAAAACGGAATTTCGTTGCATTCCAACGATGCAAACTTCAGCGTCGTGTATCGATAACTCCCGCAACGAGATCGTGTTGCTTCGACGCTCATTTTCATCGATTCCTCCATCTTTTTCTACTTTTTACCGAGTCGTGCTCGTCCGCATTAACAAAAATCAAATCGTCACGTTCTTTTTCGTATTCGAACAAGATTCTCTCTGTCTCGCTGACTCACGGATTTTCAAATCATTCGGAAACATGATGGATCGGATCTTTTCGTCACAATGCATTTTACAAATCGGTCGACGAAATATCCAGCACCACGATGTATCGATTTACTCCAATTTTTGTAGGCTTGTTATACACTTAATAAAGCAGTCATTGAATCGACATTTTTATTTCATTCTTAATTGACTTTTTTCATTAATTTTCCAATTTTTATTTTTTTTTCACGATTTTTCGAACTCTTTTTTTCTATCGATTTCAAAAATAAATTTGCGAGAATGCTATTTTTTGAAATTTCCAGATTTTTCTTCTCGTCAAATTTTTATGAAAAAAATTTTCACTGAAATCAAATGCAAAAAATGATGTTTTTTTTAAATTATTTGAAATAATTTTCTTTTGGGAGATTAAACAGTCATTGAATCGACATTTTAATTTCATTCTCAATTGACTTTTTCCATTAATTTACCAAATACCAGAATGCCATTTTTTCGACATTTTCAAATTTTTCTACTCGTATCAAATTTAAACAAAATTTCTTTTCACTAAAATGAAATGAAAAAAAAATGTCGAAACATTTGAAATATTTTTTTGTTGTTTTTCGTTTTCTGGCTCGTCTCTCCGGACGTGGCTGATCGATTCTCCGGGTTCTCGATAATTAATCAAAGGCCATCAAGCGGCGTCGGACGTTTGTAAGAATGAAAAAAAAAAAAGTCGGCGACTAGAGAGCTCAAGAAAGAGAGTAAATGCGTAAAGGGATTGCCGCGGCTGTTTGAGAGTCTTGTTGGTCTCGCAAATCGCCGTAACTCACAAAGGAACAATTCGGTTGTGAATACATAAAGCGTTGGTGTCTCGGTCGTTGGAGCTGTTGAGGCGCGTATTCGAAATGTCCGCGTCGAGTTTGATGGTCGGACGTCCAAACACATTGGCAGCAGTTTGGCCCGTGAGCATCTTTGTAAGATAAACTGGCCGCTGCATAAATAAGGAGATGACGTATTTTTAGATTTATTAACGCGCGTATCCGAGAGGGACCGAGAGAGAGAATATATTTGGCCGACGAGGTCGTAGTTGCTCGTTCGGACTCTGCGCCGCCAGTGAATAGCTCAAAATCACGTGAGATCCGCAGGCATTTCTTCCAGACGACGCTTCCAGACAACGCTGCATCAGCCAATGCATGAAAAATATTTTCTTTCTCCCCCTCTCTCTATATATTCTTCGTATTCTGCATAGTCTTTCCATCTATTCTTCTCCGTTACATCGTCCAGCAAGTTCCGCATTATCATCGGGGATATTACGGAGTACAAAAAATCGTTAAGGAGCAGGGTGACTACACAAAACATTGTTGCCATATTAAAATCATAGAAAAATTCGAAATTATTCGAATTTTATGAAATTTCGTCATCATTAGGATTTAATACATTTTTTTTTTTTTAAATGTTTTTAATATTTTTAATATTTTCTTTAATATTTCAAGATATATATTAGAGACATATAGATATATATATATATATATATATATATACATCTTTCGCATATTGCAAGCTCAAATTAAAATTAAATTGAATTAGGAATTTTTTAATTTTTTTACATAAAAATAAATGGAAAATATTTAGAAGAGGAGCTTTTCCCAAAAGTGGACGTAACATTTTTATTTGTTTAAATATTTACTAAATAAATTGAAGAAAAAAAAATGTCCAGTTAAATTGAAAAATAAAATGAAAAAAAAAAAAATTGTGTCATGCTGAAGAATATAATCACGAAATTTGATTGAATTCTTATGATATTGTCGTACGTAGGCAAGCTCCTTAAGAAGGACGTGGCGCGTTTCTCGCGCGAAGGGAGAACGAGATTCGTTTGTGAGCCGGATACGGAGTATCCCCTGGTCAACGAGCGGATGTGGTAAAGTGTGGCCGCGAGTCCAAAGCTCGTTTCAATCGGGGCCCCGGATATTCTTGTTGTTATTGTTGCTGCTCCGCCGACCGGATGTTGGCGGATGAACGCGGCGCATCCCGGCGATTTTTTCATCCAAAACAGAAAAAAAAACGCAAAATCTTAAATTTTTGAAAAAAAAAAAAATTCCTCAGGAATTTTTCATCATCGGTGCATCGACGAGATATTTCTCGGATTAGAACGATGGAACGATTTGGAGCTTTTTCTCTTATCGCGAATTTCTGCCCCGGAGTGCTCGATTTTTTATGGCATAAGCTCAGGCGCCCGGGAGAAAACAAATCGCATGCATCGGGTCGACAGCCCATATTCTCGAGGCGCCAAAAATCACATCCAGATGCGGAGGAGCGTTGCTACCGAATGGATAAATCAATCATTCAATCGGCGAGAGTAAGGGAAAAAAAAAAAAAAAAAATTGGTGCTTTCAACGGCCTGGGAAAAAGGCGGACTCTGCGAGCGCTCGGTGATGAAATGGGCAACGGAATAATGTAGTTTTATTATGGGTCCAGCAAAAAAAAAAAAAAAATTGAGAAAAAAAGGAAAAAAAAATCGCGAAATATACGGGACAGCGTTATAAAGCGAAAAGTGTTATATCGAAGATTTCACAGCAAATGAATAAATAAGAAAAGGGAGGAGGAGGAGGAGGAGGGAAGAATCCGAAGCAAAAGCGAAATGTGTGACGATATAAAAATCGGAGGCGTGATGGAGGAAAGAAAAAATGTTGGGGGGCGTTCGGCGTGAGAGTATAAAATCAGCGATGGGTGAATGAATAAATAAATAGGGGTTTTTAAAGGAGCGGGAGTTGGAATTTTGGGAAGGATGAAATGTGAGGATGGTGTGTGTGTGCGTGTTATGGTCTGGCTGGGACCGCAAGAGCTCTTTTTCTCTCGAAGAACGATCGTTTCTTGGCAAAGATAGGATCTCGCGTTGTCCGCCGGTATAATCGGGTATAATCGCGGCGGCGGTTACGGCGAGGGTGTCGAGCGAGCGCGTCTAAGGATTCGTCTCGAATCTCGATCGGAATCCCGCAAGACCCAACAATTTTTTTTCTTTTTTTTTTTTTCTTTGGAGAGATATTTGGAGGCGCTCGCGCGGTCAACGCCGCGTCGCAGAGATATTTATATGAAGTAAATAAAAGAAAAGTTAGTGGTGGGTGTATATTAGCGAGATGGTTGTCCCGCAGTCACGCCGGGCCGGTCGAGGGGAAAAATCGCGGGACTGCGTATAGTTGTTTAGTGTAGAAGTTGAGAGAGAGAGAGAGAGCGCGGGTCCTCGCTTACTATACGGTATGAAAGCGCGCGGCGCCAACATTCCCATCGTCCTAGTCGGGAACTGGCGCGAGCGTGGCAATAAAATCGCGTATACTCGGTGCGGCGACGTAGGCGTCCCCGCGATGCCCTTTTCATTCTCGCTCGCGCGGTTTCTCTTGCTCTGGCCTCGTTGACACGCAGTTCTGTTTTCTCGCCTGCTTCCTCCGACGCGGCGGTTTATTCTCGCGGTCTTGCTGCTCGAACGAGCCTCTTGTTCAAACAAGTACCATGCATGCTGCTTCCTTCTTTTCTTCACTTTTTTCTTTGCCTCCGCACGCAGATACAAGTTCCGCGTGTATTCTCGGCGTTCCGTTTATTTCTGCTCTTCGAGCTGCTGCCATTTCGACTCTCTCGCTCTCTCCGCTCCGATCGTTCGAATGGAAGGAGCAGGAGAGAGAGGAAGAGAAATATATTGGAGAAAAGGTGTCGGCGAGTCCTTTACGGTGTTTAGCATACCGGTTCGACGTCGTATGGGCGACGGGTATGTCGCCGCCGCCGCCGCCGCGGTCTCGGTACAGCGTACGCACCTTCTCGTAGAATCCCACGCGAAGCTCGAGAGTCGTCGAGTCTCTGCGGCGTGGGCAGAATAATGCTCTGAAGAGTCGGGGGGGGCCAAAGACGCGAGCGCGAATGAGCGCGAATGAGCGCGAGCGAGAGCGAACGTGACCCGGCGAGCGATGAATCGCCGCGGCGGGTCTGCGAGGAGCGTCGAACCCTCAGGCTCGGGGAACATATTGATAAGACGATATTCAGGTCCGTCGATGCGGATTAGTTGAGGCGAAAATGGCGACACACGCGATTGGTTCCCGTTGCAAAATCGTCCCGAGCGCAGAGTTGCGATCGTCCCGCGGAGCAGGAGGCCGAGAGACGGATAGATCTTTGGCGTAGCGCGAGAGGTCGAAACACGTGGAATGGATAATGCGCGGTTTTATCGAGAGGCGGAGAAGCAGGGCGATGAGGATGCGAAGAGCGAGGGGATCCGCGTTGGCGCCGGCGCCCGCATATACGCGCCTTCGCTTTGCCGAGCGTTTTTTCTTTCCTTTCCCCCGCACCGGCCCCTTTCTCTTGGTGTATATTTATAGTGCGATTATGGCGTGTTTACGCGACATGACATACATTTCTCGTGGCGGGCGAGGAATACGCGAGCAAAAGAATCGGCGCGTACGCGTCGCGCGATGATGCCGAAAATTTTTATATTTTTTCCTAACCCCGTACATTGCTCCCGCTCTCTCGGACGGAAATAAAAAGTTCGGACTTTTCATTTTCCGCGTTCGATATTGACGCTGCGGCGACGACGGAGCTTCCGAGTCTCGGAACGCGCGCGGCGCCTCGATAAGAAGTTTCTTCTCTCCTGCCGCGTTGTTTTTTTTTTTTTGCACAATAATGAATTAGCGCGGGGGGGGGGGGGGGGGGGGGGGGCCGCCGAGCGGCCCCCCAGACTCGCACATAAATATAGATGTCCCAGATCCGGAGCGGCGTTTATCGTCGCACTGACGCGCCTCATCCCCGCACGCAACCTCCCCTGCTCGCCGCCCTATATCTTTTCATTATATTCAGCATTGTTGACTCTTATCTGCTGATGCTGCTGGTCATTCGCCGGTGTCTCTGTGTACACGCGTTTTTATGTTCGCGCGTCAGAAACCGCCCGGAACACACAGAGAATCTTGTTCCGGAGGTCGCGCGCTCGTCTCTGCTCGTGCCGACGCTGTGTAAACGCGTGCTGAGCTGTTTGCTGCGCTGGCAGGAAGAGCAGCAGGTGCAAGCAACAGGCGTTATTGTCGTAAACCGTCGGTATGACCGTAAAGTTGCGAAACGGAAAAGTGTAAATTGTACGAAGAGCCAAGAGCCTGTGCGCGCGGTATTTTATTGTCTGCAGAGCTCTCTCTACGAATAGCCAATGACGGGGGGGTCGTGGAAGGTTGCTCAGCAGCAGGATCTCCCGGCGCGTAGGAAAACGAGTCGCGCTGAGGCGAGAATGAATAATGTGCTGGATGCTGGTGCGGCGGCAATCGGTAAATTGTATCAGTGCAACGAGCAAAAGCCTCGGGCATCGCGCTTCCAATGGAGAATCCGCATTGTGCGCGCGTGTCCCTTGCTCGAGGCACCGGATACGACGCCGCAGCACGAGCGAAACTGACCAACGAACAACGCCTTTGAATACATTCGTGCTCGCGCACTCGATTACCGGATTATCTTTCCGCCTCGATGCTCGGACGCTCGTGGGCGAACCAAAGGTCGCCAACGAGCGGACCAACAAAACCGATCGCCCATCCCGCGCGGCCTTTCTTTTATTATTTTTCTGAGCAGTCTAGGCCTCGCTCCTCCGACAAGGCCAAACTCTCGTACAGAATTTTCTTCACCGGATATTATTACGTTCTATTTTGTCGTCGTTGCGCGATTCGTCGCTGCGCGGCTCCGTTCGGCCAACATCGTCCTCGCGCGGCGAGGCTCGTGGCTCTCTTTTGCTCTTTCTCGACGCACACGCGTTTCAGGCTCGTTCGTAGAATCGACGTGCTGCTCTCGAAGATTAATGAGATGGAGGCTATGCCCGGAGAATCTTGTCGAGAGCATCATCCTCGGCTGCTGCGGCAACGAGAGGCGCAGCGGCGGCGAACGTAGAAAATGTCGTTCAGCTCGTTCTTGTACTTATTTTCCATTTTTGCTTTAGCTCGAGCGTCCCTGCATGCGTCTGTGTGTGCGCTCCGGAGCTGACATTGCTCATCCTTGGGCGCGACACACTCGTCTCGTATATTCTGTACGAAGCGACTACGAGCGAGCGGGGCGACACGGCGTGAAGACGAGCGCGCGCGAATGTTCACGATGATACGCGAATGGGGCGAGAGTTTTCTCCGAATGACGCGACGCTCCGAAGTGACCACCGTGATCCATCGAGGCCACGTTCGTGTCTTCTCCTGCTATGGAAGAGATTTAAGAATTCTTAGAATCGGTGTTCGCGCGCGCGAGCGATTCTCGATCTTTTGGGCGAATGTCAGAGCCTCGCGCGGAACGGCGGCTGTTTGGTGGTCGCAAAGCGTTTCGAGCATGGAAATTCAATGTTTTTTGTCGTCGGATGCCTGGCGCCGTTCGATTATTCGCGGATAACCGCGACGGCGATCGCGCCGCGTCTTCCACAGGTAAGGCGCGCGCCCCAACAAAGAAGCGCGAGAACCAGAGACCGAGAGCAAAAAAAAAAAGGAAAAAAAATCAACATGTTGAATATCAGAATGTCGGTTATGCGAGAGTCACACGAGGAGAGATGCCGGACTTTTGGCCGAGCAGGGTGAGATTAGTTACACCTACTCGCGGCACGAACGCCTTCCTCGAAACGAACATTCTCGCGACGCCGCCGCGCGCTTTGTCCGTGACGAGTCGAGACTCTCGCCGCTCTAATGTGTCAAATAAAAAAATATATTGGCAAGAATATCGTCGGATGATCCTCGAGGATAGAATTCGCCCGAAAACCGAGAACCCCGCGACGCTCTTCCATATGCCATGGATTTATAATTCCCTCGCGGCGTCTAAACCGCTCATTGGAAACGACCGAGCACATCCGTTCCGATACCAAACACGCGTATATTATCCTTGTCAAGGAATTAACCCGAAACTTACGCACTCGCGCTCATTTAATGAAATTAAAAACAAAAAAATACATACAGAGTCCCTTTGAAATGACGCAATCAGCACACTGGTGCGAATTAGCACTTGGACTATTCAAAGTCTAGTATTTCTTCGATGAATGCATGAAATTAATCTTGGGACCATACTTTTTAGGGGTAAAATATCCCGAGGAATCGATCGCAATCGGAAAAATGAAATTTAATCGTTGAAAAATGTCCAAATAGGAGAAATAAAATTATAAAATCTTTTATACTCGAAAAATGAACAATTTTGTCAGCGCAGCGTACAAGCGACGAAAAAAATGCGTGACGAGCGCAAAAGCGATCGTGCGTGCGTCTACATAGATCAGAGTGACTGATTTGCGCGCGCGGTTTTTCGTCGCACGTATATAAGAACGACGGTTGGGAGAGCCTCGAGAATAGCCTCATAAAGGCGTGTCGTAAAAGTCTCGTACGATGCTCGGATTCATTTGTTACACTCGAGGAAAGGTTGCCCCATGACGTTGATGCGACGAGACGAGGATGGGGATGACACAGCGTGTGTTGTAAAAGAGTCTTTGCGATTATACAAGCAGATATGCGTGTAAAAATCACACACGGGAGTGCATATGTGTATGGTCGAGGGAGAGGAGAGTCGGGGGGAGGGAAGCGTCATTGAGTGAAACGCGAATCCTCGCGTAATCTCTGGCAAGCAGCAGGTAAGCTCTCACGCGGTGCGACGCCGATAAGATTTGTATTATTTTTAGCGAAAAGAGATCGAGCCGATTAGTTGGTTTGGGCCTTGCTCCGGAAATTGTGCAGGAAGCGTGTGTTAAGTGCGATTTGTATGGCACGAGGGCGATCGGTCCGTCGGGATGGAGCACACGTGTAAGAGAAAAAAGTGCGAGACGCGTTTGTACCGCGCGAGCTTAACACTTACGGAGCAGGGGAGACGAAGAAGAAGAGAAGGAGGAGGAGGAGGAGGAGACGAAGGAGTGGTAAAAGGAGAGGAGAACTCGATGAGGACGAGCAAGAGGAAGAGTACATAGAGTATATGTATTACGCCGGTGCGGGACCAGTCCCAAGAGCAGAGAGAACGAAGCAGAGAGAGAGAGAGAGAGAGAGAGAGGAACGTGTTGCAGCCATAAAAGCGAGCGTGTCAACCGGCCCGCCGACAGTTGTCATCGTTCCACGCAGCGGTGCGCGATCAACGGGACAAACGAGACGAAAAGCGCATCGAGTGCTCGCGCATATCCGTTCAGCAATCGTTTCTCCGATTGATTTTTCGTCCTGCGAGCCTCGCACACGGTCGCACGAATAAAAAGTTTGCTTTGGGCCGCGGCTTTGAGAATTTCTTCTCAATATTTGAAGAAACACCTCGAGGGCGAAGAACGGACAAACAGGAAGAAGGAAGAGCCGCGAGAGAGAAAATTGAGAAAAATTAAGAGTGCAGAAGCGGCGCACGCGCTCGTCGGCGGTTTGCCCGGTGGAAGAGGAAAAGGAGGAGGAGGAGGTGGCGGTGGTGGTGGCGGTAGAAGAGGTGGAGGCAAAACGCGCGGTGTCTTCGTGACGTTGCGTGGTAGCTCGCGAGTAGTGCCGATCATCGGGATACCCGCAACATCGGATACAGCTCGAGCGAGAGCAAAGAGAGGAGGTTCGCGCGGAGAGTTCAGCTCGCGAGAGAGAGAGAGAGAGAGAGAGAGTGCGCGGCGAGACTCCCACCCAGTCGTGGACTAGCTGAGCTAGCGAGTTGACCGAGAGCTACCGTACGGACTGGGAGTCAATATAGTTAGAGTCAGTCAGTCAGTCAGTAAGTCAGTCAGTCACGTAGTAAATCGGATTTACCGGCTTGGACGTTATTCTCAAAGTTTCCATCGAGCCATTCGAAAAATTCAAAGAAATCATCAACTTTCCGGTTCGGATCCTCATCGACACGAGAGAGAGAGAGAGAGAATTATTTGTCTACGAAAGTCTCGGCGAATCGATAGCGGGAGAGAGAGAGCCAGAAAATAAAAAGGACAAGAAGAAGAAAAATCGCCGATGTTGCGACCGATAGAGAACGGCACACGCGGTGCCGCCGCCGGTAACAGCAATACCTTATCAAAGAGGATGAACACGCGGACGTCGCACGTACGACTCCCGTCTCAGCGGTACGCTCGTGCCCGTTAATTGTTATCGTTTCTTTATACCCCGCCCGACCAACAAACGTTACGTACGTATACGTAAATATATATATATATATATCGACGACGACGACGAGGAGAAGAGCGTTTTATACTCCGTTCTCGGTTATAAGCCCAGTCGGGCAAGAGGCGCGGTGCTGCTTGCCAGCGAGCCAGCAGCGAGCTTCGAGTTTTTCCCTCCCACCCTTCTCTCTCTCTCTCTCTCTCTCTCTCTCTCTCTCTCTCTCTCTCGTGTATCCCGAGCTGTGTGTGTCGTGTGTCACGAGTTTTGTGCAGTGAACGGTTGATAGACCAGTGCCCGCGACCGAGAAGGAAAAATAAATAGAGAGAGAGAGAGATATATAGAGCGATCGAATGTACTCGCTCGTCGATTAATCTCGATGAGAAAAGTATTCATTGGTTTTCGGAGTTTAAAGGGATAGAGTTGAGGGGTCAAAATATAATAACGCGATTAAAAAGAGTGCCTCGTATCCGACGGACCCGGATGTATCGTTTTTCTCTTCGCGCTTACGAGTTTATTTATTTATTAATTAAGATAAAGCCTGTGGTGATAATAAACGCCACGGGAATCGAGTGCGTCGGTCGAGACTGATGAAAAGTTGTGAAGAATCGAAAAGGATCAAGAATAAACCAAAATGCTTTTTCACGCCGGTATGATTCTCCGATTGGTATTGACGATCGTGTGTTGGGGGACGAGCGTGCAAGCTCGAAGGGTTGCGCCTCTTATCGAGGACGATTGGGCCAGGAGGCCTCACAGGGCCGCCGGTAAGTTTGCATTTATTATATAGCTTCGTATTACTCAACACTTTTTATAAAGTTTGTTCGCTCGCGGGCGCTCGGCTGCATCGCCGAGTGGCCGCGAACGAGCAGGAAATCTCTCTTGATATCGCGTGACTCTCCGGATGGATTCAGCATCCGGAGTTTCGGTTCGAACGATCTCTGGGAGTCGTTGCAATTAATATGAGGAAGAGGGTGTCGCGGGGGCGATTGAGGAACGTAGAGCAACGTACTGTACACGAGTTTGAGGTGACCCAGTTGCCACGTACGCACTGGCGATAGCACGCACGTGCCCCCTCCCCCGCGGCGAGCGTGCAAGAGCGCGAGAGAGAAGAAAACTTAGCAGCGGCAATATATAACGACGAGTCGGCCTCTTTCCGCGTGCATCGCGGGGCATTCGTCCGCGCGCGAGCGATTCGCTCGTTGGACGATTGACGAGCGATCCGCGAGGACAGCACGGAACTCGCGCTGTGCGGCTGACCTTTCGACGCAGCGCGTCGCGCGTACTTTTCACCGGTATTCGCGCGGTGTGTGCGCGCTTCGTTAGCCTCTGATGCTGAGACGATGAGACAACGACGTGCCGTTACGAGCCCCGCGGGGCTCTTCAATTAATGAGAAAACAAAACAAAAAGCGTGCGCGCGCGCTCCGTATCGGTTTATCGCGATGCAGGGCCATGCAAACAAGTCGAAGTGGTCAATGATCGACGACTATTTGGCCCCGATAATTGTCGGCTAATCGACTGATTGCGTGAAAAAAAAAAAAAAAAAAAAAAAAAAAAAAAAAAAAAAACAAAAAAAAAAAAAAAAAAAACAACACACAGAAAGGGAGAAAAACCACAAAAAACACGGCCGGCGATAAGAGGCTGACGGCAGCGGCAGCGGGAGCGAAGACGATACACGGAGGCGGCCATCGGTGGCCACGAGGAATCGCGCGCGTTTCGTCATTTTCTCTAGTCTCTGTCTCTTACTATTAATAGGTGTCCTTATTGATACGATCGCGTTTTGTATTATTATCAGACGATGCGATATCTTTGGTACATTATTCGCTCGCGCGTCTCCGTCTCGCCGAGCGAGTGACGTCTCGCGCGGCGGGCAAACAAATTTCCCCGATATTTGGCAGATCGAAAATCATTTTTCGCCACCAAGATCTTATAATAACGCGCCGGCTACTGCTCCGACGCGACGTCCTCCATGGCAAAAAGACAAATAAGAAAGAAGGCGGTCTTCATATAACCGCGCGTACGAGAGTCGTACAACTTTCGTCGCTCGTATTTTCTCAATAGCCGCTCTCGCGCAGAGAAACATCTTTCCGGTGCGCCGAGTGAAATTTCGATAATAAACATTGCTACCGAACGATGCGATGATGCGCTTCTCGCCCTTTTTATTTTCCGGGCAATTTAAATCGGAGCGAAACGATCGCCGAGACCGCCGCGGCTCGCAATAATAAGAAACATTTTGACGCTCCGCGCGTTAGAAAATTATAAAACTACAGCATTAATCGTCGCTATCCCGCGTTAACCGGGTTTCTCGCCCACTTTTCATTCCCAATAAACAACAAACGCGCGCGCTCCTCACACAAATCTAAATTCCCGCTGCTCCGATGCTTTTCTCGCTTATCGCTAAAAAAAATGTACTCGCGCGATATCAATCGCTCCGATATATCTTTTTCTCCACTTCTCGTTTACTCTCTCTCTCTCTCTCTCTCCCTGCTCTCAGTCTTTTCTCTTGATTGAGGAAAAAAATGCGTGATTTCGGCGCCAACGCACAGCTGTTGACCCGAGACGCGCGATAAGTGACCGCGCATTACGTGTGTCGTGCGAATGTTTTCTTCTAATCTTTCCCCCGCCTCGCCGCCGCGTCCTCAGTCTTTTTGCTCCTCATCGCAGCCTCCGGCTCGCTCATTAGCCTCTGCGAGCGCGAGTACACCTCGCGAGCGCGTCTTGCGATAAAAATATCGAGCTCCGGGACGAAGAGAAGGATTATACCGGGTTGTTGAGAGTTCAGCTTAATCCTCGAGGCTCTCGCGATCTTATAACCAGAGCGCTTGGGAGCCTGGGCTCTGAGAAAAAGAGAAAAAAGGATTGTTGGTGAAAGATCGCGAGGCACGATTGAGCGTGCGGCCGCACGGGGATACAAAGACGTTCGTTGTGCATCCGGAAAGAGAGTTTTCATGGGGACTGGCAAGCGCGACCACGCGGTTTCCTCCAAAATTCATCTTTTCCTATTAAGTCAGGCCGCAAACTGGCGTGCAAACATGTTTAGAAATAAAAATTCAAGAAAAAATGAGGCTCAATGGGCCGGAAGGAACGTTCGAGGCGTTTTTCCACGACCGGCTCGTAAAAAAAATTGCCTCGAGATAAAGGGTTGCTCGGTAGCGAGCTCGATAGCAAAGTAGTTTCGAGTATATATTTAGCCTTATTGCTGCAGACACAAAACGACTCACCACCTCCGCGCAAGCATTCTCTTCGCCTTCTCCTTCTTCTTCTTCTTCTTCTTCTTCTTCTTCTTCTTCTTCTTGTGCTGCTTCTTCGGCGTGCCTGTGTTTGTCCACTCTCGGTAGAAAACAGTACGACACGACTCTCGGCTCGTCCGCTTTCATCGTCTTTCATCCTTTTTCGTCAGAGTCCATTATAAACGGCGACGGGGATCCTTGGACGCACCTATCGATTCCGTACCCGCGCCTCATCGGCGGCGTCGTGCGTATCGCACGCTTCGATGCGGACGAGACGCGCTTGCTCGAGATCTCTCTGTAGACGAAAGTAAATAATGAGCGTCTCCTTTGGGCCGGAGGACTTGCCCGATGGCATGTGCTGTCGAAGGGGCTCGCCGATAGGGCACTTTTTCCACGTCGATTTTGAGGTGACGTAGTCGCGCGCGATCTTAACCCGCCGAATTGTAGATTTCCCGTCAACAGTCGAGTGAAAAATTTATTTTCGAGTTGCAAGAAATAAATTAGCAGGACGCGCCTCTCTCGTTTGCCTAATGCATACGCACGAGCCGCGATCCTAAGCTGTCTCGTGTCTCCAACTTTTTAACCTGTGACCAGCCATAGAGACGCGGATCGGTGGCTCGAGGCTCCAACACAATATATAGGATCGGTTCGTATAGCCAAGCGGCGGTAGAGCGTTGCGAGTGCGTGCTGGAAAAAAATGCAGGCCGCGAGCAGGCAAGAGAGAACGCGAAATAAGACGAAGCGCACGTATCGTCCTGGATTCGCTGCTTTTAAAAGTCGACGCGCGCATTAAAAAACGGGGTGGATTTGGGTTGGGCCTGGAATATGCATCGTCTCGCATTTCCATGTCAATTTTTATCTCCGCGCTTTGCTTTTTCCTGTTTTTTTTTTATTCCAACCATCGCGAGTATTATTCCCGCTCAGTCCTCCTCGTGCTCCTCGCGATCTATATATACGACCTACGCGCACCACTCTCATTACTTTTCGCATAGTCATTCATCGAGTCTCTGCATTCCGTGTGCCCGCTTATCAAATACCCCCGTCCTCGTCCCTCGCGTTTTGCCTACTCCAGCAAATTCATCCAAGAACATTGACTCGCCGCGCCGCTGTCGTTACTTTTGCCTATACAGTTCCCTTCAAATTCAAACTTTCGCGTCTCGCCGAAATAATGCCTTGAGTCAGGTTACGGAACAAAAAGTAGTCACGCGGAGCCCGCACAGTGTATTACGATTTAATGATTATCGAACTTTTCCAAAAACTTGAGTCACACTTTTGACCCGAAAACGAAACAAATTTGCGTCAATTAATATGCGGTTGAAGGATTTTTCAAAAATCTCACATTTTCGTTAAATTATTCAATTTTAATGCTTCATTTTATTTTATTAGTATATTTATTTTATTTAGTTTCTATTTATAATAATTTATCATGTAAATATATTATTTATTTATTTTATTATTTAATATTACCGCCAATTATAATATTAATAATTATATTATTATTAAGTATTTTTTTATTTTTATTTTTTATATTATTATTGATATATATATGTAATGAAATTTGAACCTCTCGACCGATTGTCCTCAAATTAAATACCAACCTTCCTATTACGATAGTCTATATATAGAAGAAAAAAAAGAGCAATGAATCGGAAAATTTGCGGAAATGAGAGGATCGAGAGTGTTTTTTTGAAAATTAAAAAATTCTGTAAAATTCATATTTTTCTAGCAATTGCAAGAAAATTTTGAGAGAATGAAGAGCTCGTATGGATTAACATCTGTGCGAAACGGGAGCCCTCTAGCTCAAAGCGTTCTCGAGATATGAGCGTTTGAATTTTACAGTCCCATAACGTACACAGATCTAAGCACATTGACATTGAAATCTGTAAAAAAAAAGTTTCACCCTGACAAAGCTTTCTTTATGAAAATAGCAAAATAACGATTTTTTATGCGGAGATTCTTAATTCCAAGAAGAACATGTGAAAAATAAGTTTGCCTGAAAAATCCGGCGCGTTCTGCAGACTCGACAACGTAAACGTATTTATTTTTGGATATTAAATGTCAACCTGATGAATAGGAGAGTCTGGCGAGGCAGAAACCTTTTATCTCTCAGGCTTTCCCATCAACATAAATGTTATTTTTTCTTTATTTTCGATGCTCCAAGATCTCGATCGATTTTTCGTTCTAGTTTTTCAAGATTTATTTGTCTCTCGAAGTTCGCAAGCTCAACGATGTGCTCGGGTAATTGTGCTGGATTTTTTATATCATAGAGAGGCCAACGGAGAAAGAGAGTATTGCGTTGATCTACGAGAGAATTGTAAGGTGCGCGAGAGCGTTTACACATCGCTCGCGATACGTTGAATCCCTGGCATCTGGAATAAATGGGGACGCGAGTCCGTACAGAAGAAAATGTCGAGAGAGCAGGCGAGCCGCGTCGACGAGGCGACATTGTATGCAGATCTCGAGTGCATGTTGGACGGATCGGGGGTAATCGCGAGCTCGAAGAATGCCTGCCGCGGGAGAACGTGGATGCTCGCCTCCTGCTTGGGCATTTTTTCGCGCTGCTTTAATTCCGGGCGCGTCGGGAAGAAATCTCCGCCGGGCATGGGCAGCTCGGTGAACAATAATTTCGGAATGGAGACGATCCGGGAGATTTTTCTTCGTGAGTCTCAAGAAAATCATAATCGGAGGAAAACTTTTCAATATTATTCGTTATTCCCATTAACGAACGATGTTTACGTTTTTTCTCCTCTCGGGCGCTCGATTCTCCTCTGGACCACACAACCGCTCGTTCAGATTCTTGGCTCGGTACCAAAAAACTTCCTGCCTTCCCCGCCCCGGTTCTTCAGACATAATACCAACCTATAAGTTGCAGAACGTGTGAAAATAATGTATATAGCACATTAAGCTGTTGAGATATAAATATAAGTTAAAAAATGTTTATTTCCACGGTTCGCGGCGTATATGTGCTTTGTAAAGCACGAGAACGAGGCTATTCGGGCGAGCTCGGGGTGGGCAATTAGTTGTTGATAAAAAAGTGCGTATATATAGGTTTGCGGAGTTTGGTAGAGAGGCGCGAGCTCGTGCTCGCGGATTCATGTGGATCTTTGTGTGTGAATAGCGAGAGATAGATGTCGCTGGTTCTGTGACAGAGTCCAGACTGATGACCAGACTGTTCGATACGCTTTTCCCACGTCCGAGCAAGCATCGAGTTCCGTCTTCCTCCGCGCCGAGGTCCGTCAGAGAAAATATTAGGTCAGATTGATAGTTTTGTCTGTGCGTGTTTGTGAGGAGGCGCGGTTATAGGGGCCGGAGGGAAAGAGGAAGACGCAGTATGGCTAATGGTCCTTTCAAGGAATCTCGAGTGGCACTTTTCCTCTTGGTCGAACAGCCAACAAGAATTTCCAAGTAGCTCGGAGTTGTCGCTTCCATCTCGCGCCTTTGCCAGAGCCAGAACTCTCGAGAGCGGCTCGACGAAACGACAGCGAGAGAGAGAGAGAGAGAGAGAGAGAGAGAGAGGGACTTGGGAGGAATCCCAATGCATGCGAACGCGACAGGATAGCTCGAGTTAGGAAGTGCGAAGGCCCTGATTGTCGTAACTGGCTTGCGGCGAGCGCCACACCATTGTCTCGACTCTCACAGAGTTCTTCGTTTATCTTTGAGCCCGTGAGATGAGACGGCAAGAGCGAGAAATGCGGCGCGGTTGAACGATCTTGATTCGTATCCTTGACTGGAATTTTTCGCAGCCTTTCCTCTTCTGGGAAGCCCGATTGTCAGCCCGATTAAATCTGACGGACTTGGCCTGAGTGCGAGGAGAGAGTACCAAGCCGCCCAAGAGAGAGAGAGAGAGAGAGAGAGAGAGAGAGAGAGAGAGAGAGCGCTCGCAATCCGTTGCTCGCGCCGCCAAAGCGATGCATTATTCATTGCCGAGCACGTTGCGAGCGTCGTCGTCGCTCCACGACCGCGTTCTCTGCTCCGCAAACGTGTCACATGTGTTTCCGTACTTGTACGACAGTACGGTACGAGTAACCGGGGGGGAGAGAGAGAGAGAGAGAGAGAGGGGGAGTCTCTCCCCCTTGCCCCTGCTCTTGCGGTTTCATCGCGATTGTCAAAGGATCAGAGAAAAAGTTGCTGGCCCGGAAAATCATGGCCTCGCGATCGCGAAAATGCAACATGTCCCCCCCCCCCCCCCCGCGCCGACATATATATGAACGAATCTGATGAATTTTGCACATCGGACCTCGGATCTCGGTCTCTGCTCCGTTCTCTTGCTCTGAGGATATCGCGCTCTCTTCATAAATACTCTTACACATATTTAATATAAATATATGTGTGTTGATATTGGTCTAATCGTACAGATGCATTACTCAAGGCTGGCTCGATCTTTGAAGCGTGGAGATTCTATATATACATCGTCTATATTTTTTCATAAGCATGTCGCGAGCTCGCATCGCCAGATACACATTTTATTATCGTACATCAGCGCCCGGAGCGGAGAGCCACACAAAAAGAGGAATCTTCAAGACACGCAAACGCACACACCCACATATATTGATGCTAATTATTCCATTCGATATTCTCGAGTGCGTGTACCAACGAGCAACAAGCACGATGAGAGAGAAAGCCGCGCGAGATCGAGCTCTCTGAAGAACGAAAACTCGCGAGGCTCTTCTCCTCAATTATCGCATTGAGATCTTAATCAGTGCTGGCCGCGTACGGCTTAATTAGACAATATTTTATTCGTAGAAACGCGATCGCAATTGCCGCTATTTCGCGGATCATTCTCGCCTTCTTTTTTTTTTTTCATCAACCGCCATGTTTTTTTTTGCCTTCCTCTTGCGATAACAATATTCGATGTTGCCCGTGGGGTCCCGACCGCGCCTCCCGATGCCCTCGTCGTCGCTGGCAAAATACTCTCGTCGGATGTAGAGCCGCGCGAGTTTGAAAATAATGAACATTTTTTTTTTTTTTAATCCCCGCTGCTGGCAAAATGCGAACGCGAGGTGCGTGTTTGGCAACGAGATCGAGAGTTACGTCGAGCCTCGAGTCCCGTCGGCAGTCGCTCTCGAAATATTAATATCAATAAAGTTGAAAACGAGAGAGAGAGAGAGAGAGAACGCGCCGGAGCAGGAACAGAGTTGATCGCGATTCACGCCCACCCGCACGTTTTTCACTTTTTTTCATGTATCGACAAATGCAATGAATCTGCTTCAAATTCGCAACGTTCGGCCCCAACGAAAAATACAATTTTCTATTTATTTTTCGTTATATTTCAATAATCACGAATATTTTCGTATCGATTTTGTTTTTGAATCTTGAAACAAATGGATTCATTGGGTTGACTGAATATTCAATAAGAAGTCTGAAGTTCGCATCGACCCAATGCCACCATATGGAAAAAATAAAAAAATGATTTGCCCATTTTTTTTTTCGTTACCAATTTTTCATTTTTTTCTTCAATTTGTTTTTTTATTTTTTTTATTCATTTCGTTGCATTACAACGATGCAGACTTCAGCGTCGTGCAAATGCGATCGTTCGCATCCACGCAATTGCAATGAAAAATTGTACAAAAAATGGATAAATAATCATTTTCGTTTTTTTTTTATTCTTGAGCCTCGTATTTTTGCGCACCAGCAGTCCCCTCCAGGTCCGGTGTATAGTTTCATTCAAGATGTTTCATTGAGAACGAGCAGAGGCGCGTGCGGCTTTATTTTGTAACAGAAGGAACGATCAGCCGAAAATTCGTCTAATTACCTATACGATCGAGATGCGAGGAGAGTCATCGACCACGGGGCATCGTCGTTGTCTCTTGGCAATTCTGCAAAACAAGATTTCATTCGTGTGTGATTCGTCATGCTCATACTGTTGCAGCGTTTACTTATATATGCGATATCGAGGTGTGAGCAAGAACGAGAGAGAGAGAGAGAGAGAGAGAGAATATGAAATTTTAAATAGACGCGATAGCTTGATCGCGTGGAACGCGCGCCATCCCGTTGACTCGCGAGCATCTCGCCGATCGTTTTGCGTCGCGCCAGCTATCAATTTCCATCTCCCTCTCCCTCTCTCTCTCTCTCTCTCTCTATATTATATATTTATGCAAGTATATTTGGTGCAATGGTAAATGTTTAAGTTGTTCTTGTTGCTCGGCGGCTCTTCGTATTCTCGTTCTCGTTCGTTTAGTCTTATTTATCTTGGGAGCTTGTTCGTCCATGCGGTGCTCGGGCTTTCTCGGGTTGGTGCGTGCTTTTACTATATATGGAGGCAAGTGCGACATGCTCGAATCGCATAAGGAGACAAGATCGAACGAGAGCGACGACGATCATCGCTCGGTCGTGCTCGGAGCTCGAGCCGACGAAGAATAAGGCAAGAGGCTCGTCGACGAATACGTGAACATGCGTGGCGGCAAAAGGAATAAGGATCGCGGAGACGCTGTGGGCGAGGAGGAACACGATTCCCGCGCGCGCCCGGAGCGGCACCAGGAGCAACAGCCCCCTGGAGGGTTTCTCGCGGTTGTTGGCGCCGCGGGCGTGTGCTCGGCATTGGTGAATGGCCCCTTGATCCAAATTTTTTTAGGCTGTAAAAATTAAGTAAAAAATAAATAAAGTGAAAAAAAAAACGAAAAAAAAAAACTAGATACGCCTTTGCATCGAGTTTCTTACTCATCGTTGCGATTACGAGGGAGCCAACAAGCAGCCAGCCAGTCGCGCAGAGATAGATCCTCGTTTTCTTCTCCTTAGCTCGTTCCCTCATTTTTTTATCTTCTCGCCCTCGCGCGTGCCCACACGCTTTACCTTTTAGTTTTTAAATATTTTTGTTTGGCACTGTATCGCGTCCGTACGGTCCGGGCTGGAGAAGCCTCGGGAGTGGTGCGCGATATTTCGGGGCGTCGTGCAGCCTCGAGACGGAAGGTCGTCACTGCGCGCGGGGAGTCCTCATCGGCGTGTCTGGAAAAATCGGTTTGTTTGTGTCGCATATATTTAGTCGTTGGTTATTTTCTTGCACGGGCACGTCCGGTGAATCCCTCGGGAGGAAAAAAAAGATGCGACTTGGTAAAGGCGGAGAATTGTGAGCCACGCTGTCGAACAACACGTACTCGCGGTTTGGGCGAATAAGCCGAACGAGCGAGTCAAACGTTATGAACGAAGGTTACAGAGCGCGAAAGAGTTTGTTGCGTCAGTTGGAAAAAGGTCGAAGAAAGAGTCTCTGGTAAAGAAAGAGAAGAGACTCTGGAGGAGCAAAACGCGCAGCGAAAACTTAAGTTAGACGAGATCTAAAGATAAACTCTCGGAGACGGAGGATCGGCGAGAGGCAATGCCGCATAGGATCGCGCATTGAGGGGATTCGTACAAAGCCCGCGAGAATAAAAAACAACAAAACAAATAAAAAAGGAGCAAAAAGGAAATACATTCGAGGCAGGACGGCCGGAGGAGTTCTCTGCTTTCGTATTCACTAAGTTTTGCTCTAGCACTCGGCTAAACAGATTCACATTGTATTTAGATGCAAGAAATAATATCTCCGGGCTGTCTCTCGTGTTTGGTTCCTCGCATTTGTACGTATGATTATTGCTCGTGGCGCAATTGTGCCCTTCAGGAAGATTGATCCTCGCGGAGATATTTGTATGCCGGGTTTCGTACCGAGGTCGCAGCAATCGGGCAGACGCCGCGACGCAGCTTAACCAACGGAAGAAGGTGCGGTAATGGCTCGTCTCGTCCTCTCCAGCTCCCTCTATATATATATATATATCTATAGAGATAAACGACGACGAGATGGACGATGAGAAAGCTGCACCTTCCATCTTCTTGCTCGTAGGCTGTACACGCATGTGCGACGACGATCGGAGACGCGCCCACGTGTCTAGCGGCGTCTCGATACTCATCCTCGGGAAAGCGAAGCAGAAAAGAGCCAGAGTCTTGTGGGAAAAAGAGCCGGGATTGAATTTAATCGGAGCAGAGGCGCGCGATACCGGAAGATTAATACGGATTTGGAAGGAAACGCGGCAAGAGGAGCGCCGTCGCGTGTGTCGGAACGGCGAGCGAGACGTAGCGGCGGCGGCCTCTCCGTTGGTTCTTCGCTCGCCACGTCGTGCTCGTCTCTTTGGCGGCTCGGGAGAGCGCGCGACATCATCAAAAGCGCGAAAGCCAAGCACGCATTTATTTTGGGTACTCGGGAAGCTTTCGATTCGACTCGACACTCTGGCCAATTCTACGTACTCTCTCGGTTCTCGGGTCTACCGAGTACTTGATGTATCGCACTCTCGGATACGTCTCCGCGAACCTCCAACCTTTTCTCTCTTTCTTTTTCTCATGGCAGACGAGACACAGGCCAACCTTTCCTCTTACGAATGCCCGCACAAAGAGAGAACGGACTTGGGATTCTAATAGCCCGATCGATCGTAAGGAAAATAGCGAGAAAATTCGAGTGGAGAGCACAATTTTGAGAAATAGAGACGTTGTCGGAGCAGAAAACGGTTGCCGCGAATTCTTCATCATTTTTCGAGAGTCAATCGAGCCGAAAGGGGCGCGAGGGGAGGGAGCGAAACGTTGATCGCTGTATAGAGGGCAATGAGCCAGCCGCTCAAACGAAATTCTCGAGTCGCTCTAACGCTCGCCCGATCAGTCTCTCTCTCTCTCTCTCTCTCTCTCTCTCTCTCTCGCGTCGTCGAATATCGCGGATTATATTCCGTTCAATCATTCGAGGCTCGCTAATCGTCGCATATCCAGAGCAAAAGAATAACTGGAACGTCGCTAAGCCAAAGTCCGTAGAGCATCAGTTGCTTCATATATGCAGCGCCATTGCACTCGCGGATGCGAGAACCAAACACACTCAGAGATGTCTTTACAAACAGCCTCTTCCTCGCTCCCCGAGAGAAAGAGACCGCGAACGCGCCGGAGAGAGTGGTGCAACGACCCCGCGCGGCGTCGCGACGCCTCGTTTGGTCTCAACCACACGACCGACGTATTCGTCCTCCGCGCTCCTCTCCCTCTCATTGCCCATTCTCTACGTTGAGCTATCGAAATATTCCACCGCCGTGACAAGCATCGCTCATCTTTGCATTAAAAAAGAAAAAAAAAACAAAAGAAAATACGATGAAAACTCAAAATTATTGCAACGAAAATGGATGCAACGAAAAAAAATGCATTTTTATTAATTATTTCTTTCATTTTTTTTTCATTTATGCAAATTTTTCGAGCCCACTTTTTTTTCGGGCCAAAAAACTCCATTTCCCGTACAAACGATTCAAAGTTTCACATAATTATCGAGTCATCCATCCACATTCGACAACTATGCGGACAAAAAATATTTAAAAAATTAGTCTCATCGTATTTGATGACATACAACATTATCACGAAATTGAATAAAATTTGTATCATATCGTCAAGCTCCTTCATTTTATTTTCGACCTTCCAACAAAAATTCCTCGTTTTTTTCGCACGTAAATGAATATTTTATCTCACGAGCTTTCTTTTTCTCGATTGCAGAATGCACATTCGGTAAACAAGTCCGAGAGTTGGGCTCGACGTGGTACGCTGATCTGGGGC
Source organism: Campopleginae sp. 14b (assembly GCA_030522525.1). Classification (NCBI taxonomy): domain Eukaryota; kingdom Metazoa; phylum Arthropoda; class Insecta; order Hymenoptera; family Ichneumonidae; species Campopleginae sp. 14b. The sequence continues at coordinate 163,172 of JAPYYS010000288.1, forward strand.
CACCTTTCGGCATAATGTATTGCATAAAATGCGAGTGTATACCGGTGAGTATATATATAGTTGAATTTCGTATGATCGAGGACGTGGGGAATTGATAAATGTTGTGAGGCTAAAATGAATGAATGAGGGATCGGGGGAGGAGGGACGTCAGCGTCGATAGTTTTGAACCTTGACCCTGCTCGCCGGTTGGCTCGTCAATTACCTCAGCGGCCTCTTTTCCGATGCGTGCCCATGCAGCGATGATGCATCCAGCATCATGCCTCCCTTTCCTCTCCTCCCGGGCCATTTCAACGAAAGCGCAATAACTTTTACGAGATGAACGGGCTGCATGCCCGTCGGACGAGTCTCGGGGCCAATGCACGCGAGGCAAAATCTTTCTTAGTCAAAGTTTAACGATTAGTGAAACCGGAGAGGCCAAGGGAGAGGGGGGGGGGGGGGGGGGGGGGGGGGGGGGGGGGGGGGGAGGGGGAAGAACGCTCGGTCGTCGCGCGAATCGTCAAAAGGTTTATCGTGTCTAATCTCTTTTATTATTTCTCACTGGGATTCGATGCTGTAGGTCGCGTGATTTGCTCTTCGGAGCTGGACGCCCCGAGAACGGATAAATCTCGATCTGGGTGACGTGACCCGCCGTGTGCCGCGCGGTCACTTCCGACGTGCTTTCTAATGCCTCGTCGCCGCGTGTCCCTTAATACACGAGCCGAGCCATAAGCCTTCACGCCGTCTTTGCATATCGCATTCGTACACCCAGCAGCAAAGTCGGTATCCATTTTATCCCCGAGTGGTGCTCTCTTCGTCTCTCTTAATTGGCTACGCGAACGCTCACTTTTCTCTTTCTCTCTTGCTCCAACTGGCCTTAACCGTTTTCATCATTTTCACAGCCAACGCGGCAGACGCAATGGCAGCTGTTGTTCATTACGAGCTCGCCAATGAATACAGTAGTACATTAGCATCGCGATATAAACGACGAGCGAACGAGAACTCGCGGCCTGTCCCCGTTTTCTTCTTTTTTCAAACGCGAACCCATAACGATTCTCGAGATTTTCCGGACTCCCGAGTTTCTCACGACGATAAATCATTGCACATTCCAACGGGATCGCCACCACAAACAAATCTCGAAATTGTCAACCGATCGCGTAATACGATCGTCCGCCGTTTGCATTCCCCGAACACGACCTTCCTCTACCCCACACACCAGACACAGACCTAGAGCTCTTCTTTTATCCTCCATCCCGATTTCCGTCGCTAACGCGACGCGACGCCCAGCTGGTACGACTAACCAATACATACGCACGACTATTATATCAACGACGCACCATCCGATTCATTTCGCTAGCGTCATCTACTGCGCATCATTATATACTCGAACCATCCTCTCAAATCAATCCCGAGCCTCTTCGAGTCTCCTCGGACCCGAATTGCCGCATTCCCCCAAAAATTTTACTCCCGATTGCCCAAAATTAGTAGTCGCGGGAAAGGACGAAATTAAGTATTTTCGTTAATATCGAAACTTTCTGTGTCTGCTATTTTTGCTTCGGTTAGAACGACGCTCCACAAAAACAAATCGATCGAAAGGAATTTTCTCATCTTTATGAAAAATCGAAAATTTAAGGAGCTTGGCGATCGCGGAACCAACAAAAAAAATCGACAATTTTATTTTATTTGGTCATAACATTCTTTCCTGTCAATTATACAATGACAAATTTTTACCGAATTTTTTGCCACACGGCAAAATCGAATAATTCAGAGTTTTATCGAACTTGTTATGCACGAGATGTATACCTGTACATATGTAAACTCTATATGCTTATACACGTTGTTTGGGGTGTTGAATAATTCGAGTACTATGTGGTAAAAAAAATTGAAAAAAATTGTATCGTCGTGGATATTATTAAAGAATGTATTTACCAAATTTCATTGAATTGTCATTTTTGAAAAACTTTTTATGTTTTTAACATGCGAGGCCGCGTGTGCGCGCGGTAGTAATCGATGAGAATAATAAGATTGTGCGTCGGAAATGCGCATATTGCCTGAATTATTTGGATGGCACTGAAATCTCTTGGATTTATAACATGAACGCGATATCGTTGGATCGAAATTGGAAAATCATTGGGTCAAGAGAATTTGCAGCCACAAAATAATATTTTTTCTTCATTTCTG